>JABUQX010001739.1:0-25000 GCA_015478945.1 Trachelipus rathkii | reverse complement strand
GCAAGTTTTTTGTAACACAATATAAGAACAAGTTAAATCGTCACTTTGTATTGCAGTTGAAAAACTTAAATCCGAACAGTCTATTAACTCGCCACCCATTAACAGGAAAAAAAAATGAAATATACAGAACCAACACCTTCTACAAGTAAATCAATAACAAATTCAATGGAAGAATTTCTACAGTCCAGTAGTGACGAAGAAACATATGCATTACCGAAAGATGTATTGCAAATGATTGAAAACTATCACAAAGAAAAACGACTTTATACAAATGATGATCCTATCAGTTGGTGGAAAGTTAAGCAAAATGTTTACCCGAACTTAAGTAAACTTGCAAGGAAATACTTGGCCTGTCCTCCAACTAGTGTTCCAAATGAGAGAGTATTTAGCAATGTGAGCGAAAGAGAAACAGACTCTCAGCAGAAAAAGCAAAAAGTTGATGTTTCTCAAGCACAACCTTCCTATATTTGAATTTCAATGCTACTGCGAAAAGTATAAAATCCATTGTAAAATCCCTTTCATTAAGGGTGGAGGTTGAGGAAATAGGTTGGTGGGGTGCATTTGAGTTGGGTCCCCGTCCCGCACCCTGGTAACACAATTATATTAATAGATTTTGGCTTAAACTCGAAATATATAAATATATATATATATATATATATATATATATATATATATATATATATATATATATATATATATATATATATATATATATATATATATATATATATATATATATATATATATATATATATATATATATATATATATATATATATCAAACATCCGCATCCGCATCCGCACCCGCGGATATTAAAATCAAATATCCGCATCCGCACCCGCATCCGCATCCGCATCCGCGGATGCGACAAAAATGACATCTGCAGCATCACTAATATATATATATATATATATATATATATATATATATATATATATATATATATATATATATATATATATATATATATATATATATATATATATATATATGTATATATATATATATATATATATATTTTTATATAAACGTATAATATTATATAGATAAAATATATTTATATATATATATATATATATATATATATATATATATATATATATATATATACATATATATATAAATATATACATATATATATATATATATATATATATATATATATATATATATATATATAATATTTTTTCCTTTTAAACATTGAATTATCTAAACTTTATATGATATTCTCCACCAAAATATTGCATTTGAATATTGTTTTCATTAAAAACTTTAATTCGCCTATCATTCAAGAGATTTACAAACCTTCTTGGAAGATATACATTAGTAATTTCATCTTCACTTTGACGTAGAATAGCAATGATTGAAGGATTCCATTTTGTAGTTATTTTTCTAAGTTCAATTATTTATAAGGAACTTCTTTAGTTAAATAAGATAATTTTGTGATTTGTAAATAAGTAGTTGAATAGTACAAAATTTGTAGTAATTCTGCTTTAACCTCCATTTATTATAGAGAGAAGATAAGTTTATTTAATATTTTTTCTTCTTTAAATTTTCAAAATTCTTTTTCACTACATTTCATCAAATGTAAATTCTTTTAATATTCCATTTTTTTCATCTTTAAATTTATTTAATTTTTTTTCAATATTTTCAAAACTATAGGCTACATTTCCTGAGTCGTCACTTATACTAATTTTATCCTCAATAGGTTCATCTCTTAATATAATATTTTTATTAATAAAGTTATACCCTAAAGAATGAACGCATTTTTATATTGTTAGTATCAACGTTTGGTTGAGTCTGAATAACATCTTCATCAAGATGAAGGATGTTTACTCTGATTTGGCTAAGGGATCCATCTTGATATTTATCTAAATCTAAGGGATATTCATTTCCACTAATTAGCAATTTTACTGATATGTGTTGATTTATATCTTGCGAGGTTAATATAATTGTAGCAATGAATCCTTTCATAAGGCATAACAAAACCAGGTTTTTTTTTTCAGAATCATCTCCTTTCATACTTAATACGAATGGGAACTTCTCCATTCGTAATTTTGAATTAATTTGAAGAATTAATGGCACATATTTTTTTTTAAACTTGTACATTATTAGTAATAGTGTTCATATTTTTATCGAGAATTGAAATCTGGTTATTAATTATTTTTAAAACGATTTCAAAACCATCTTTTAACAAAACGTTATTATGTATATCAACGAGTTGAGATTTTATTTCTTCAACAAAATTTTAAATATGATCATTTTCAGATTTTAATTCAGTTATTGATTTATTTAGTGTTCAACTTGTTTTCGGTATTTAATATACTAATCTCATCATGCGCCATTTCTAAGGATATTAAACTTCGATTTTTCGTTTCCATGGTATTCTTAAATTCATCAACCTCACTTCTTATTTCAGTAACTAAGTTATCGGTATAAATTTTTGTATTAACATCATTCTCTTCTTGAGGATTAACTATATTTGCTAGCCTTTTATCTTCAATATTAAAATTGCCTTCGTCTAAATATTTAAATCCTACTACTGGAGGTCCTGAAGGTCCAGGAGGCCCTCGTTTTGTTTTAGAACCACTATCAAAGATGTTAGTACTTAATAGAACTAAAATCTATTTTTTATACAGCTAATCCATAAAGAACTATTAAAGATAAATGACAGCAAATAACATTGTCAAATTTTTGAATTTGATAAGTTGGATAAACAATATCACATTTTATATAATTTTCAAACTCTAAAGGAGGATCTACACTGAATGAGTCAAAATAGTAGCATAAATTATTATTATTATTTTGAAACCAACATGTCCAATGCGTTCCAGAACCTTTAATTGAATCCAAGTTCACAATCCCACATTCATTTCCTTCATTAGAATTGTTTGGAAGAATATCCCCCATATAAATTCCTTTAAAATTTGGAATTTTTAATCTCTTAACATATTTTATAAGATCATATTGACAGCGATTTATTTTGGACATTTAATTTCTGAAAGGTTTCAAGTATAATCCTTAGCCAGTTTTTTCAAGGAGGGTATGAATTTAAAAAAAAGACTTTCCCTTCTCCATTTGACGATTATGTCTTAACGTTTCTTTCAACTGTTTTTCTGAAATCTTTAACTATCGCACTAGCACCACAAGGAAGAGAACCACTGCACTCGCAGCTGCTAGTAATGCTGGTATGGATAATATAAAACCACCATGCTTACCATTGGCTATCAGTTTGACCTTACTCTTCTCCTTAGAAGAATATTTGTTTGCAATTGCTTTTGATTTCTTATTCTGACCATTATTAGATGTAAATTGAGTTTTTACTTTTCCACATTTCATACAAACATCCCTAAGGATAGGTTTTTTATAAGTCGTAATTTTTTTAACATTTTAAGTATCGGGTATTTTACAATGAATGCAATAACACTTAATTTATTATAAAAGAATAAATATATTATATATAATTTTTTATATATAAATATTTTTTATTTGTATATTTTTTTCATAATTTTTATAATTTAAATTCTGCGAGGTAGCGTTTTGCTACCTCACCATTTATTTATATTTTAATTTATTTTATTAGATGTAAATTGAATTTTTACTTTCCCACATCTAACACAAACACCTCTAAGGGAAGAACTATGAGATGTTACAACTTTTCGAACATTTTCAGTATTTGTTATCATTTTACAGTGCATATAATAAGATTTCATTTATTTTAAAGGAAAAATATTAATATACATGATTCATTTTATTTCCATCAGATAGTATTTTTATGTCGGGCGGATAATACTAAAGTAGAAACAAGTGTTTTCGGATATTCTCTTTAAAACTAGATTTGATTTTAAATTTTTTATATCTGTAGCAGAGTTTTTCAACTTTTTAGATTGACGACTATCATCAAATATTAATAAAGGATATAAAGTTCGAAATTCAACTAATAAAATGGGACAGTTTTCTTTTTCTGATACATGATTAAAGTAATCACAAAGTATTTTATAAGCAGTTGTATATTTATTCTCATTAAAATCTAATTGTAGATTCATTTCTGGATACCTATCACTATTTAATTCAACATAAGCATTAGTTATATTATAGTGATTAAAATAGCTGGATTTTTAGTCTGATCATTATTTTTTATATATATTTGAAAAGCCAATATGATACGTCTTGGTTTCTCTGCTCCAATGGAAACATTTAATCTCCAGTCAAACTTCTTCTGTCCTTCATTTACAGCTATAGATTCACATTGTCTATTCAAGAAATTAACGTTTAATCTTATTTTATTTTGAATATCATATATATCATATTTCATTATATTCTATTTCATTTTGAATATCATATATATTATATTTTATCATATCTTCATCGGTGGGTGCTACATGAGGCATTCGCCAAATTATTTTTGTTAAAATAATTTTACCATGTGGAACTTTATAAATAGCCTCACTATCCACATCAGGTGATTTTAAGAAATCATCATTATCATCTTTTTTCTCGTCACAATGTTAGCTGTTTCATTCCATAAATCACTTTGTTATAATTTTCACAAAATCCAAAAATATGACTCAAAGGAATAGGAACACTAAAATTTCCTGATGATTTTTTTAACTAGACAATTATGCTTCTCTTCATATATATATATATGAAGCGGCTTTATAGTTGTTTTTATACAACCTTTATCACCTTTATCTGGTATCCACATAAAATTCATTCCCTCTGAAAGATTGGCAGGATAGGTTAAGAGGAACTTTATAGTTGCTGCTTGTCCTGGATTTGAATATCCTTCGATAGTTTCATTCCCAAGTTGATAATCTACCCTTTGAAATAAATACATTATTCCATTATTAATTAAATTTATGTATAAATCTTTTCCTGTTCCAGATTCATTTTTCCATAAATAGTCATTATCCTTTTTTGTTAAGGATCCTTCAATGTATAGATAGCTTCTTGACGGAAGTAAGAATTCATCTTAATTTTGAATAGCTATTCCTATGTCAGAAGAAGTACTCAAATCAATACCTGTATAAGACTTGTATTCTCGATATTCAAATCTTTTAATTGAATCATCAATTTTTAAAGGCTCTTTCCAATTTAGATTATATTCCATTTATTATAAAAAATATGTTATATGGTTCTTAATCTACAATTGATTCGTTTGAAAAAAGAATCAGATATTATTTCGTTTACATAGGATTTGTAGATAAATATTTTAAAACATTTATGTATTGAATTAGTTCATTTAAAATAATTTCAAAGTCCTCAATATCATTGCTAGTAAAGGTTTCTATATCTAGGAGTTCTTCAATTTTTTGGTATTTATCCCATCAATGTCTGAAAGATTTTGCATGTTCTCCATTTATTATAGTGAAAAAAAGTTTATGTTCATTTTAAATGCAATCTGATTATAATTTCTTCCACTTTGATTTAATGGTTTATGATCTTGATCAGTAAGCCAAATATGAATTAAATTAATAATTGGAATTGTTACCGGCAGATATGCTACCGTATTATGACTTTCATTTACTTTATAACCATGAGGAACAGCAGGAAAGAAACTACAAAATTGACTTTTAATGTCCATTAAGATAAGAACTTTTTATAACTGATAGAATTTACCGATAAAATGTCAACAATTTTTTCACCTTCATGTTCTCCAATACCTTCAATAGTATCCCTTCTAAATCCTAAAATATTTTTAATGATTTTTTATATAGAAATGAATGCTAGCACTTGCATTCTTAATATGAATAATACATTTCGAAGTTCGCTCGTTTTCTTCAATACTGAATGCTTCTGGATGTTTATTTTTAAACGAGCTGTTCTTGAATGTAATTATTAATATTTCTTATCTCATAAGCAACTATTGGAAATATTATTTCAAATATTGTATACCATTATATTCATATAGGAATTTATTATTTGAAAACATCGATATTTGGAACTGAATGATACATATTTATATTTAAAAACGCTATTTTATGTTTTACCCTTATCTAGTTTTAAAGAAGGACAAATATTATATTTGAAATCAGATGTATTATCAAATAACACAATGCCCATTTATTATAGAGAAAAAAAAAGTTATTTAAAGATTCTATTAAAATTTTATCACATTTTTTTAATTTGAAAAGTTAATGGTTTATTGCTTGTAACTCATTAAAAACGTTAGTGTTACCCGCTTGCATTTCTAAGAATAAAATTTTATGTTTGTTTATAAGTTCATTTGGGTCTGAAGATAAAAATTTAAATCCAGTTTCTTGTTTCTCGATGTTTATATTTCCTATACTGCTTCTTTTTCTTCTTGGTGTTCTTGCTATTCTTACTATTCTTCCTTTAATTCATTAATCAATTTACATTCATCATATATTGGCTTAATAAACTATTTATATTTTTCACCTCTATTGGATTTAGCAGCTCCATCATCTTTTAAAAACTCTTTGGTTTGCATCATTACTCTCTTATAATTATCGAAATCATTTTTAGAAACATCTCCAGGATTTTTCAAGGTTATGAGTTTCCATAAACCTTCAGTGCTGATGTAGTGTTTGTTACTAATAATTAAATTATGAACATCAGTTTTAACCGCTTCATTACCTAATTTAAAATCTACACTTTCTTCTTCTTCAATCGGTTTAATAACAAAGCGTGATCACATTTTTGAAAGAGGTTTTCAAATATTTTCCTGATATTTTCCTAACTTTAATAAACTTTATCTAGAAATACTATGCGATTTAGGTAAATCTTTAATAGCTAACGGTGACTGATGGCTAGTAATTGCTGACATGGTGGATTGACCTTAAAGTATTTCCTTATGGGGTTTTGTTTCATCCTTAATCGATTGAATTAAAGGTTGTAGTAGTTTAATATTTTCTTGATAATCATCTTGTTCGCCTAATTTCTCACTTAAAAATCTTTTCTGTAGCTTATTTCTAATATTATTTATATTAGATAATTGTTTGACATTAACATACGACATTTATTATAGAAGAAAAAGAAACATCTAAACTATTGAACAGCAAACGGAGCGCAGCTGAACAGAACGTGAAATGGTTTTCTGTTTAGTTGTTTGCCGTTTGTTGTTTGCTGTTTGACTGTTTGCTGTTTGGTGTGTCACCTTCTATGTTTCCGTTAAGTCTTTTTCATTTATCTTTTAATAAATCTAATTTTATTTTGATCTCTTTTTAATAGAGCATTCCAAGACAATCTTGGAGATGTAAAATAATGAACAGGATCTAATTTATACGTATCTAAACAAGTTGTCTGAAATTTTCAAACACATCAGATAATAATAATGTATCTGATTTTAAATATAACATGTGATAATCTTTAAATGTTTTACAATTAAATTTTGTTCAGATAGGCTGCACATGTTTATAATCTTCATTTGATATATCTTCATTATTTAAAATGTTATAAAATTTATTTTTAATAGGTCATTCTTCATAATTAAATTTTGCTATATCGTCCTTCCAGTCATAGGGATAAATACTTTTCTTTCTTGATAATTTAAATTGATTTTCTTGATAATATTTGTATAAATTCTTTAATTTTTTATCGATTAAATTCGATACTAAATTGCCAAGAGATGAAGACATAAATCTAAAACTATCAATAAAGCTCAACTCCATATTAATTGGCTTTACTTTTTCATCTTTTTCATATTGATCCACTTTTATAGACTGACTGAAACTAATACAAGTTTCACCCGTTTGAGGAATTGCTTTTAATTGACTATCTACTAAACCAAAATCTCTGACAAATAAAAAAAGGTTCGTATTTTGATAATTATGGCATCATAATTATTGGAATAAATTTTGGGTTTTTAATTTTCAAATTGCCAGTTCTTTGGGAAAGACCCCGATATTTACCAGCTAGGTGATTATGATCTCTTACTTTATAATCTTCTTTTGTGAACAATTTTTCACATACATAACATTGATCAGCGACTCTGTAATTGTCATTCTCATCATCAGTTAGTTTCATTGGTTTGTTTATTTTAAACAAATCGTAAATTCTTTTAGTTTTTGTAATTAAATATTCTACAAAGGTCTTAGATGCTTCTTTTACTTCATATATTTCTAGTTTTGAATGTTTATAAACTTCATCACATTTCGTATAACAATACTAGCTGTTCGGTTGAGGTTTTTTGTAAATTAATTGTATGAGATTTTCTCGAATCTGGTTGAACAGTTTGTATTTTTTTTAAAGTACTTTCAAAATCTGCGTATATTACAAATGGATGTTTAATTTGTTTGTGGTAATTTCTAAATTCTACTAGACCTTCAACTAGTTCCATTCTTATTGGTTTGTGAACACTACAGTTTGGTAAACGATTCTCTAATAATTCTTTCTTATAAAAACAATGTAAACAAAATCATCATGGATATAGGTTTCATGTTCATGTGACTTATTAATATGTGGACTTATTTTTTCCATTAGTAGATAATTATTATTTTTATCATTTGATATTAAAAGTAAATCAACGTTTATTTTTCATAATTTTAATAATTCTTGATGAATATAAAATTTCATTTTCACCCAACCCATACACGTTAACCGACACATCATTTTGGTTTATAAATTTATTAATCTGCTTTAGTTGAACTGGGAATTCTATATCTTTCCAATTATATTTATATATTTTTTTTTTAACTAACTTCGTTTATAATATATTTAGCTAAAAAATAACAACAAATTCAGAATCCTCGTACTCGAAAACTTATAAATCCATACCTTATTTATCTTTTAATGTTAAGGAAAACCAGATATTTAACATTTAACATATTAAAACATCAGTAGATTTTTATCATTTTTTTTAACATTGTAATTTTAGAAAATTTCAGTTTTCGATATGAAAAAATTTGAAATGCGGAAATGTGATCTGACAACTTTTCCGATTTCATATATAATTTATATATAATATATATAATTTTATATATAATTTTATATATAATTTTTTCAATTCGATATTTTAAATATAAATAACTATTCCATTTCTTTCAGATCTTCCAGTTCTTTTTTCAAACCTTATTTTAGTTACCCAAGATTTAATTTATATATTATTCTTATCATTACATGGTGCACAATTTTTTTTTATTTTTATCATTCTTGCTGTTAATATTTATTATTAATTCATATCGACTTTTTTCAAGCGGTCGCTTACGTCACTTCTTTGTCTTTGTCTTCTTTGCTTCTTCTTATCGTCATCAGCTTGTTGTGTGATTAGTCTTCTGAATTGGGCGTTTAAACATCCAACAACAACAAGTTAGTGCCCAGCCACAGAGTGAATGAAACGAGCGTGCACCAGCCCAGTGAAATGGGAGAAAGGGGCTGGTACCGGCAGTTTCTAATTATTTTATTTTATTTATATTATTAGTAGTCTATTTATATAAATTTATATTCATATATTATTCTAATGGTAGTGATGTTTACACTAATTAACTCCATTATTGAATATTACCTCCATGCTACTTAGCTCTTATTTATTATATATATATAATACATTATTGTATATTAAGTATATTATTATTATTAATCTCATATTATATTATATACATCATTATCATTATTATTAATATATCCTATAATTAATTTAATTATTATTTCATTGTCTATAATTCAGCGCATCCAATTGAACATATTAATAAGTTAAATACAATGAACAAATCTCAATTCCTAGTATCTATGAATTATATATGAATTGTAGGTTAATACAGGCAGTATCTGCAAGAGACATGTCATATAATTCTTTTAATCTTCATCCTATAGACTAGATTCTTTTGACAGAAGAGAGCCAGCTAGAGGCGTCCACTGCTACACACAAATCCATTTAAGATAAGCAATTTAATATGCAGAAAATTTGATTGTTGATTTCTGACTAGAGTCTTTAAAAAAAATCTTAAGATCTTATCACTAACTAACTTGAACTGTCTTTAATATAACATAAAAGTGTGATTAATCGAATAAACATGCTGCTATTCACGATGCGCAAACATTTGTTACTTTTTATGATAATTATTGATTTTCGTCATTCATTACCGCAGTATGCCATAAATTTCTAAATGCACTAACCTAATACTCGATATGATAGTATGCACGAATGCACGACGAATACAGACGAGAGAGATGAGAGAGAGAGAGAGGACGAGAGAGAGATAGAGTGAGAGAGGTAGATATGAGAAAAAGAGTCAATTGAATGATAGAGGACCACGATATGAACGAACGAGAGACCGCACGAGCAAAGAGACCGAGGAAGAGGGTTGGAGAGAATAATCTTTCTCGGGGAAAGGACACCAACAACAGCGAAGTCAATTGTGATTAGAGAAGAAGAGACGTGACCGAACTTGAAAAGATGTTACTTTTTGTAAAGCGACAATGCTAAGAGAAGAAAAGCAATCATAGATAAGAGAGACAGACAGACAGGTAACAGTACAGATACGGTATACAAATCTTAAAAAACTAGACAGAATAAGACAGAGAAGGGTAGAAAGTTTGTAATGATAAGAGCAGTTTGAATCGAGAGAGAAGAGAGAGACGAGAACGAGACGGATGAGAGAAGTCTGTGATGAAGTAGATTAATAAGAGTTAATAGAGAAATGAATATAGATATTAGAGAGTATGGAAGAACTCAAAGAATGAATGATTTTATGTTTGTATAAGGAATATATAGATTGAGAAGATTGAGATGAGAGTTCTCGAAATGAGAGAGAGACTGTTATGAATGACTTATAGGAGAGAGAGTTGATAATGAGATGAGATGAGTTAGAGAAGAAAGAATAGATAAATAATTCCAGTATTCCTTTGATTAATAATATATATGACGTGGTTTATTTAACGTTCTAAAGCGAATTAGACTGCTGTCATGAAACGACGAATATGGCTATTGCTAATATCGGGAGAACCTTATAAGCTTATAACAAGATACTTCGGTATTTTATTATTTTTAATTTTCCAATTATTGAAATTAATATATTAATTCACATATTAGATTAAAAATGTTCTAATGAAATTTTGTATCAATTCAATGATATATATACTCGAGCATATTAACGATATCACCTCTCTTTTTAACGAGTTGCTCTTCAACCAAATAAATGGTTCAATAAGAAGCTTAATGGAATATATTTTCTAATTGCCCAATTAACTAGTGTTACTAGTCTTTACAGAATAACTGATTTCATAGTTCCTACAAGTATTATAGTAAATTGATATTCGTCCTTATTCCGCACTTAGTTTATAAGTTTATATGTATCACACTCATCTTCTTATATGAGATTATATATAAAATATTGTTATAAATGAATTATAATTAATATAATATTAATAATTAATCACTATATTTAAAATAATAATCAATAAATTAATTATAAGTTTAATTAATAATTAATAATAATAAAAATAATTAATAATAAATTAATAATATAATTAAATATAAATATAATTAGATAAAAGTTTATTTATCCTTCAAATTTCTTATAACTCATTATATTTAAGTATATTAAGTATATTAGGTAATTAATATATATATATATTTATATAATTAATAAATAATTATATATATATATATAAAATATAATATGAATATATATATATATATATAAATATATATATATATATAGTATATATAATTATATAGATATGATTATATAATTATGTGGTGTGTATGTAGTAGTGTGGTGTTTAATATACAGAGGCTCCTACTATAAAGGAATATAATAGGTAACAATATAAGAGAAAGTTGTTTTGCAACAGTTGGAATATAATAGTATACATATTAGTTAATCTCATACATGAAAATAAAATAAAAATGAGAGAAATAAGCTCGTCATCATCTATTTCATTAGCTTACTTATAAATTTAATTATACTAAAATACTAAGAACATGTGCATAACCAATCAATGTTATTCATACAAGATTCCAAAACAGGGTCAACTCGCGAATAACTCCTTTCCAATGATTTCACTAAGGAATGTATACTTATTTTTTTGCCAACTCAAATTAGGGGTTTGAATAATCTGCAAAAGAAAAAGGAATAATATAATAATTTGTAATTATATGTAAATATGTATGTATGAAAATTTCATATGCAACGGGAATTCATATTATTCATAATTTTTATTAATAATAAGGATATATCAATAGTATAGTATAATACTATTCAATATTTTAATAAACTGTTAATTAATACAATTCTTTATATTTATTCAAACTATAGTATTTTGAGATACCCCTATAACACACTACACACAATAATCATATGATATAACTATAATTATATCATAAATATATATAATATATATATATTATATATATATATATACTATATATTATATATAAATATAGATATATTAAATTATATATTAACTTACATATATATATTATATATATATATATATTATATAGTATATAATATCATTATATATTAATATATATATATATCGTAATAATATTTGATTTCTCTTCTCTATTATGACTCTATACTAATGTCAATTTTCCTTAATATTTTCATAAATCATGCTGTATTAAAATAGTTTGTGCTCTAAGCTGATCATGTTATAATCTATCTAACGTCTATTTCGAGTTAGATATGATACATATCACAGCATGTTCATCTAACTCATTAATAAATCACCATCTATTATGCGCGATAATAATCTAGACAGATTTTAAAGCATGTCGATCATAATGTTTCATCTCGCATCACTACTTAAGGAGATTCTTGCTCTGTTTGTCTTATAGAGAGTATCCTAATATTTTCTGTCATGCTATTCTAGAAGATCATGCATAATATGCAGTATCCTATCTCACAGTGTGAGGTTTGGTTTCAATTTCTTTTCCAGTTATTATCTTGCTCTCCGATCTCGTTTCCCGCCAACTTAACATTTTGTAAGAAATCAACACTCTATTGTATATGAACTGCTACAATCTCTCAAACAATTTCTTCTCTCACAGTCTGTACCTCCTAACTTAAGGAGATGCAGCTCTCAACTTAATAGATCTCTCCTCAACAGTTCATTCAACCATAGGAGTTAAAGATATTAATATTTTATCCATAAATACAATCAATGTCAATAAGTAAAGACAAAAATATTTCTAAGTAGTAGCAAGTTAGTCTGCAAGTGTTTTTTCCTCAGGGTTTCGTTCAAAGAGATCTAAAAGTTGTATACATCGATACTATTATGATATAAGTCGTACACTCATTATTAGATAGTGGAGTCTTCATGTCAGCTACTGATAATAAATTATTGACGATTGATTTATTTTTATGAAATCTGCATGAATTAGTAGTCTCTATTTATTGGACTTTACTATACATAAGTGACACCATAAAATGAAAGTGTAACGAGTACAGTATTTACCCAAATACATATTACCATACATTTTTAAAAACAAATATAGAATTTAGAATTAAAAAACAGCAACTCCTCTTCTCATATAATTTTTATATATAATATATAATTCTATATATTATATATATATATACCGTAATATATATATAATACATATAATATATCTAACTATATATATAATAACTAAAGTATATATATATAGTATATATATAGGTAGTACGCTTCCCTCATTCTTATTATACTTCTATACTGTAGATTAATATATATATTATGGTATAATATAAATAGAAATTTCTATTTTATATTTTAAAGAGTTAATGCTATTCACTCTGGTAATACGGGTATATTATATATATATATATGTCATATATTATATAATATAATATATATATATATATCGTTATATATATATATATATACGGGGATAGTAGACTAATATAATAATAAAATTCCGGACATATTAACTTTTATTATTTATCCGACCTAACCTTACTATTACTTTAAATATTAGTTAGATACATCTATTATATTTAATAAAAATATCAAAAATATCGTTGATATATTATAATACGATATATATTAGTATATAAATGATTATATTGATGAAATAGATCTTCCTCCTCCAAACAATAAATATATATAAGTATATAATATACATATCATATATAATATATAATAAAAAAATTTGTACCGATCTTCTCCTTGTATCTTTTTTGGTGGTAGAGGATAAAATTCCATATGAGGTAACCAAAATTATCACTGCCCAAAAAATTAGTATATAATGTATAATTTACTAGCTTTTGTCATAATAAGTACGTGAATATAAGTAAGTAATGTATTAATAGTTAGTAATATAATTTAAACTTTACTTGGCATCTAACTTAGGTATGTACCACAAAACTATTCTGCCAACATTTAATCCTTTTGTAACTTTTTAAATAAATAAAATACCTTAAATTGGAAAATACTACCATTGTAGATACAATATACCCCTCTTCCTCTGTGAAAAATTCCACCTTATGAAATATATATAACTGCTGTATAGCGGCACTTATGATAGCCATTGTGTCTCTATTATACTACAAGTTACTACAGAACGAAGTGCTTGAGAGGATACTCTTCAATCTGAGTTATATATTATATATTATAACCACTACCTTTGCGTAATTAGCACACTTCGGTTTGACACCAATAGTGATATATAGCAGTGACCGCCACACTATAGTGTGTATAATATTATACCAGGATAACTATATATTTAGTAGAGATAATCTAATCTACTACTACAGAGTATATTAGTATAGGTATATTATAGTATGATATAGGGAGATAGTACTACCTTATAATATTATCAATATCTCAAAGTAGCCTATACTCAATAATATGACATACCCTCCTCGTATAATCTACTATTGTATGTGAGTATGTATATATCATGAAAAATAATATTATATTATTTATACTTTACTCTTAGAAATTAAATATATTTATTCTGGAGCCATTAACAAAATTTTTTAAATTAAATAAATACCAACAATAATAATTAGACCTGGTAGAAAATAAACTAATTAAAACAAAAATAAAAAATAAAAATAAAACTAAAGGTTTTACTCATAAAACAATGTATTAATTAAATAAGAATAAAAATTATATAATAAGGTAAAAATACAACAATATAATAATATAATAATAAACTATAAAATTATAAAGTACAATTGAGATGACAAATAACCAAATGATCAATAACTTTATAAAAATCAACGAAAAAATATTGCTTATATTAAATGCCAATTGTAAGAGTAGTAAAAAAGTAGAATAATTGAAATATAAACTAAGGGCCTAGAATAAACTAATGAATTAATTTCACATAAAGTAACTTTTAATTAAAAAAAAAACTCAAAAATTACTTATAACAAGAAAATTTTAACTATAATACTGGATCATGCAAATGATGATAAAAATATATCATAAAATTTATAATAATACTAAATACCCACACCATCACAAAACCATTTAGAAATCGTAAAAGAATAAAAAAGCACATATTCTTAAAAAAGAATTAAAAGTAGGAGTCCTTTCCAGCGACACAACGAAATGATATTGTATCTTGGGGCCATCTCTTCAAATTGGCTTTTAAATACATCTACCGCAGCCTTCTTGTATTCGCTTTAAAATAATGGGAATTTATCATTTCTTAAACATTCTTCCTCTCTCTCCTACCATCCCTCTTTATCTATAGTACATATATAGTAAATTCTAATTAGCTTAAATCTATAAATATAATATACATATAGTAAAAGAGTGCTGGTTTAAATTATTATAGTATATACTACTACCAAAAACTTAACACTTATATATAATCAACTATGATAAATAATATAAAAAATTATGTGTGCAGACGCGATAGTCAGTTACTTATATTGAGGATATTCCTCTAAAAATATGTACCATCTTAATTCTAGAACTTAAAAAAAAATAAAAATAAAAAAATTAATAAAGATAATAATAAAAAAAAAAAACAAAAATACAATAAAAAAAAAATAAACAATAAAAAAAAATAAAAAAAATAATCAATACAATAATAATAAACAATATAAATACTAAAATATAAATATAAATTATATATACTATCTATTACCTATTTTCTACTTCTTATCTAGAAATATCTATTATATATATATCAGATGTAGCCTCGATATCCATATATCTATTATATACCTTATAAACCTATGAATAAGTTACTCTAACGCTAGGCAAGTAAATGTCCTCGTATTTCAACTCTTCATATTCCTTCCTTTAATTCTCAGTTCTACAACACACTTCTACTAGTATCTGCAAATAATCTAAAATCATATATCTTATTCCAACTTATACTTCATCAATCTCCATTAATATACTCCTAATAATATCTTAATACAATTTACTCCTAATTAAATTCTCATCTATTACATCTTCTATCCTATCCACGCGAGCTTTAAATAACTTACGCCCTATCTGATTCATTTCAGTACCCCATATAACTTATTTGTAATATATCATCTATCTTATTTTCTCCAATAAAACATTCTATGTACACTCTACCTCAATTCCTCCATCGATCTACAGTCCGAGATCACTCTCTTCTCCCTATTCATCGGTACTCTTCGTACCACGTCCATCTCAGCGTCACTCGATCGACGATCCCTATGCCCAATTCTCCTCCTCTCTCTCTCAACTCTCTCGTTCGCGCTGCTCGTCCGTGCTTTCTGGTAGCGACAATAGTATTGCGTGCATGAAACCTATAATAACTAGCACGTTTTCTCTCCATTGGTTCTGCCACCTTTTGCAAATTTACGTTCTCATATACAAGCTAGAATGAGTCGCTTGGAAGTCCAATTTCTGTCTCCTCACATACATTGAGTGTGACTCGCAACACATGATCAGACATAATGCCGCCGATTGCTCTGAAACCTAAACTGGAATATATCACTATTCAGGAGTTATAAATTGGGATTATTTATTATTACGCCTTTACGCAGAAAACATTGTGAGAGTTAATAACTTAGTACAATGTTAGCGGCTTTATATAATAACAATTGCCTTATTGGACTAGTGATATGATATGATCTACATTTTATAGAATTTCAATTCTATCTATTGGGATTCACTAATCTGCTATCGTAATTGCCAGATATATAATCCACTTAGTACACAGTCATTGGAGGTTTCTTTCATTCTCAACTGCTATGTATGCATATTTCCTATGGTATTCTGTTAATATACCTAAGGCTATTTCTACTCCATTATAATTGACCTCTTCTACCAGAATGCTAGTTCTATATACCTATATTCTTATGCTACCTGAAATAATTTCTACACCTAAGCTTATTTCCCATTTTACCCATATATTCATATGGTAACTCTCAACGTTCCGCATATTACCTCATTCGTCTCTTATGCAATCTAGTCCACCTCTTCCATTCTCCTGCTTCGATTACAATCTGCTCCGTTCTCTACTATAATTTTCTTGAGTGTGTTCTCCTGTTTCACAATACGCGATACTTTATATTCTTGCTGTATATTCTGTAGTATGCGTAGATTATCTTATGCTAATGATTCGACTTAACCCTTGTTATACAATCATACTTCCATTAAATAGTTCAAATTATCTTCTCTCTAAAATACATAATACTTTTATCATATTGTCATCACTATAATACTCAATACCTTACATGTATCATCTAATTGATGTGTAATTCATTAATTATATGGACGATATCTAAATAATACACTCACAGATAATATTTATAACAATCTTTAGGAAAGTCATAGCTAAGATTAATTAAAATTTTCATTAAAATATAACCAACAATTCATAAAAGAGTGGATTATGAAAATTGTACTATCTATCTTGATTAAATTCTAAAAAAAAAATTTCTCTCAAACGGTAAGCTTACGCTTTATCAGCCCTAGCACTTCTAGCTTAAGCACCGACATTATTTTATCAGCTCTGTGCGTATTGACTTCAATTTGTCATTGTCATATATAGGGTATAATAAACTGTGAGATATGGTAGTCCTTAAACGCATATCCTAGCATTCTTCGATCTTTTACATATATAGTCATCAAATAAAAAGTTGAGTCTGCCAACATATCGGTCTGCTAGAGAATATAATAGAATAGTAATCTCTTACTATAAATATTATCGTACGCGCTAAACTAGTATGTAGTATGCAATGGACCGTTTTATCAATTCCTAGAAAGAGTAAACTAGACCACCAGAAGTATAAAGCGCGAGATAATAATTCAATATCCTACTCAAATATATAATGGCGTAACACTAAATAAACGATAATAAATACCAACAAACAGTGAGAATATATAAGAACATGAGTACATAGAATATCATGATCATGAAAAATTTATTTAAGTCATATTATTTACGGATCACATTGACGAGTGGATCAAAATTTACTATCTAATTATAAACGATCTTATATATATTTTATTTAATGTATACTGAATGAATGTATGAATAACTATACTGATGATAACTATCCGTGAATTATCCGAGTTAAAAGCTAGGCAATTGATAAGGAAATAAACTTCTATTTTTATATATTATCCAGTTACTCCTATTCTAAGCGTATATAACACATATGCACACAACATTATAAGCCCAAGGTAAAATTTCGATATCAACATTATACTATACTTATATATATTATATATAATATTAATAGTATAAGGCAAAAGTGATTTATAATATACTATTTAATACAAGAGATGCACCGGGTATAGCTAATAATAACATATCTGTAGTAATAGTACTGTTAATGATAAAAGTATAAATAATTAATAGCTCCCCTCTCTATGTTGATGAGTATAGGTTCTATTTGTATTAACATTATCATATAAAAAAAAAAAAAAATACTATAATCTATATAATATGATATCTAACTTAACATAGCTGAAAAAATCCATTTAATAATTCAATACACTCTATTATTAGGAAAATTCTGAACCGTAAGACTTCAAAACTAGTAAAAACATAGTTCCTTACATTCTAGCCAGATTGTACGCACAAGTTCATTCCCAACGTTGCGGATACGTATGTTGTATGTTTATTATCTATCTATATATATACAAGTGGATAGATATTTTTAAAGAGTATTATATATATGTATATTATATTATATATATATATTAACATGACGGCCTCACATAATTCCCGCTCCTTCAGGTGCCCTCAGTAGCCTAAAGTGATAATTCTCATTGAGTTTCACACTAAGTTGTATAGTTAAGACTGCTTGTGATCAAATCCTGGATGCTTTATTCTACATATATAGCGTTATACTCCTTACTTTTTCCCACAAGCACTTATAATAAATATAACATAATATATAGTATATTTAAATAATTACTATATAATTAATTATAATTATTAATATAGTAATATATTATATTATATATAATATATAATATTATATATACATATACTACTATATTATACTATAAATATATATATATATAATTTAATAATAATTATATATTATATATAATATATATATTAAGTTAGATAGCACCAGAGTATTGAGCTATTATGCATATAGTAATTTTAGCGGTAGCCGGTATGAGAACTAAAGAGCCGCGAGGCCGGTAAGAATGAAAATATTTAAATTCCTCACGGAGGTACCGGTGAGCTCGGTACCTAGGAATAGGAATTGCGATAATTTCTCAATTATATATCATTATATTTATCTATATATAATATAATAATATATATTATATATATATATATATTATATATATATATTAATAAATAATATATATATTATATAAATATAACTATATATTTATGATATATATATAATATATTATAAATATATATATATATATTTAATATATATAGTATTAACTATATATATAATAAATATATGATATATATATACTATATAGATATATTATATTAATATAATAATATTATATAATAATTATATTTATTTTATTACAGATTTTTATCTTAAAATAATGATTAAGAAACATTTGGTAATATTATAGCAATATAATATTACACCGCGACTTCTGGATTATGAATGTTACTCTTCTCTAGTGTGGTCATTTACTTAAATAGATTAACAGTAACGCGGATAATATAGTCAAAGTAACTCAGTGAAGTGTATATGTCTTTTAGTGCGCGATCATAGTAGATATTACTATATTAACTATCAATAGAGGTATAATACCTCAAAGAATATAGGTTCCAATAATCATAAATAATATATATGCCACAAAATCACTATCGGTACTGAATCATCTATGAATAAAAAATACTATCAAAATATCATATGAAATAAAAGAAATAATAACTGTAATCTTAACAAGATGAGATAAAAGGTAAGGCCTAGATAAAAAAGATAATAAAACATTTGATTATCCAAAAAATTTTAACTGTAGATGATGATCCATGTCCATCCTATCATCAACTTTCTACCTCTATTAAAAAAGATTCTTCAGCCCTTACACTTTTTTTGAAATAACATGAGAAAACAAAGTAATTAGATACTATAACTGATAGAAAAAGCATAGAAACAATGATATAATTGCAATTATTGGGGAAATGATTGCTGTGGAGACAATCTGCCATTTTCTAGTTGTAGAAGACGCTACTAAGTATTTAAGGTATGATTCATAATTAAATATTCATCGAGCTATGTCCACAATATAATATATATTACATCAAGGGAGGTTTACAGCCCCACTTTCAATATTATCTACATAACCTAATAATATATAAAAGGTATATAAAGAACTAAAATAACTCATTCAGTTTAGCTAAGAAATATAACGCAATATATGAATTTCTAAGATATGAGGATAAACAAAAGGACGAAGGTAACTTTATAATATATGCAACGAAACAATAATAAAATGCATTCAAAATATTATAGACGTCACTTGTTCCGCAGCCAATGTTATGGTGAAATAGCGTTATATATAACTATCATGATCAGCATGAGTACAAATTCTCTAGAGTGTGATCACTGAAGGAAATCGAGTGAAGCGTAAAATATTATGCAAGATCTGCGGGATAAAAAAAAAAGAAGAATATCACTGTCGGCTCCCAACAGATAATAAGCACGCAGAACCACTTACAAAACATGAGGAGTGGAGACGAGCGAAACAGAGTGAATTATTAAATAGACAATGTAATGATGATATTCAACGTGATGACCTTAACGAGAGAATATTAGCTTATAAACATTTATTATGGTTTAATGTAATCTCAAAATATCAATAAAGAGATTAAAGTTAGAAAAAAAGAAATGAATGAACATAGTGACACTAGTGATTTCAATAGTCCTTAGTTTATCATTCACAATCTCCATTAACAAAACTACAGTTAACTTGAATTAAGATCATAATACATAACTCACTATAAACCTTGTACCGCACATACCTACAGAAGAGCTTTGATATCCCAAGACCTTTGTTTTGCCAGATATAGTTCTCTAAGCATCGAAACTCAATTTCTTTTTATTATATATCATTATCTGAAACCGATTTAACGTGAATACATATTATTTAAAAATTTGCAACATCTAATTATAAAATACATTATGTAATATACTTCTTACATTATTCTGTAAAAACAATCATTACGAATATATTACCATATGCCAAATCAGGACTTTCGGCTAACACGACCTGAATGACGAAATATAGTAGATCTACTACATCATTTGATACGAATTAGATCTAAAAGATGCTGTGCCCGATTGATCCCTGGAAAAATCTCTCGAAGACGTTCTCACAAAACGTGTGATGAAAGTGAGTGAGCTTCTACAAAATTCTCTTTAACAGTGGCCGATGCCTGTAGACCGTTGTCATGTGGTACCATTAAGAGAAGAAACTTTAATGTACTTGTAACAGCTCAAATCCACAATACAAATTCGTGCTCCTTTATTCATTCGATCAGAATCAAAATAAAACAATGTAGTTCAATATAAGAACGTAAAACTTTTTATAAAGTATTAAAGAAAATCACTCTACATTAATTTCAGATTCTGTATGAATACACCATCGACAATTCATGATCAGATAACTCAACCAGAGTCACCGATGCCTGCAGCAAAAGTCTGTAATAATATAAAAAGCCAGTAACCCATAGTTGATACACGTAAACACCGCTTCTCTACTCTCCGTCTGATTAATGATTGCTTTGTAGCTCGACACATTCAAAACGAGTAACCACGAACATTAGAAGTGCTCGTGCAAGACCAAAATGATCAGAGATATATGAGTCAACATTAATCAAAGGCCAACTGAAGAGCTGATCCATTGAAAAGATACGACATTATTATATATGAGTCGATAATGCAAGACTGGCCGCCAGCAATGACGCGGGCAAGTGATGAGCAATGATAACGAGGCCGACCAAATATAGAATACACGAGTCTTTATACTCTCAAACTGACGGAAACTAAAAATTTATACTAACTCACTTCTAAACTCCCTAACTAGGATGAGCAGTACATGCTTATGAGTATTATATGCTCAAGCTTCTCTATTAGAATAACTTGGAAATATAAGACATATAGCTACTTTATTCCGTGTATTGGCATTACAGACCTGAATAGAGACTTAGAGAGACCACTGAATCGTTAATCTACTGCTCGACAGATCTTCATTTGTTTAACTAGCAGCACAGTGATTACATGTCTCTTAGCCACAAGATACACTAGTATACTTCGTCAATTGAATTCTTGCATGACAACCTCCATAAGATAAATAGAAGATAGTCTCATGTACGTATCCTATACTATGTGACTTTACAATTCAGCCATCAGCTAGATCCTTCAGCTACACGTCGTTTCTCTTCATCATAAATAATTTCCGATTGACGTCTTAAAACGTGCGATTTGACTTTTATATATTACGTATATCACATCTGGTCTATTTATGATCACTTAGCATATACCGCGATTAATGTCTAGTTTACATCTCTCTATCCAAATTCAACAGCACTGGCGGAATTTTCATCTAGCATCAATTATCAATTCTATATCCTTCTCAACCTACAACATTGTCTATCTCTGTCCTACACTCTCATTACAGCTATCCTCATAAACAGTGGCCGTACATCCATCCTCCTCCTCTCCTCGCCTCACTTATTAATATTTATACTACTTCTTAATCCCGATATTATATTTCTATATATAATTATATATGTAATATAATATAGTAATATATCATAAAACATTATTATACTATATTAATAATATAATATGAATTTATAATCAATTACATATAGTATCCGAGAGTAATATTTATATATGTTATACATATATATTATATATACATCAGATAACTAGAAAACATAACATACTATATATATACATACATACATACAAATATAAATACATTAATATAATTATATATATATATATATTTATAATAAATATATATATATATAATATATAGATTATAATATATATTATATATAACTACACATTATATTATATATAATATATAGATATAATTATATGTATATATATAATTATATAAATATATCAATGTATATATATAATACTATATATATATATATATATATATAGTGATAATAAGATAATGAGTACCTCATACCTTGATATAAAAATTACTCGAGTATACGATAGCTCACCTACTTAATCAATTATAACTATTATATCTGATATTGAATACTATCATATACTATACTATATCATATGACGTACTATACACTTCTAGTACGTTACTTATATTATATATTATAATATATCAAAATGCAGTTTTGTTTAATAATAACTTAATATAAATAAAATTAAAAATTAAAGTATTAAGAAATTAAATATAAACTTTGGTGTTATTATAATTATAGCTACTTTTAGTTGCTGCTAAGTAACTATTTAATATTGATTTGTACCAATTATATCTTGCAATCTTCACACACGTAAATATTCAATCTTTTATTTACTCTACGTACTGCTATGCATTTATTTAAGCAACTAGTATATTTAATTCAACAGATACATAGTGTGTTCTGCTAAATCTAACTTCTATCCATAGAAAACCAGCCACTAACGCTTGATATTAATTTTGTGTCGATAATTACATAATCCATCTTATAGATAGTATATCATTTAAATATCCTCATAAAAAATAAATTCTAACGCTTCAATTTTAAATGTCTAAATTGTGTCATAAACGCCTCAGAACACTATGATCAGTAATTATGTAGCATTATAAGAATTTATAAGCTATTCATATAATGTTAAGATAGTTAGTCTATATTAAAGTAGTACCCTTTCAATATTCCCAGGTATCATTAGAATCAATCAATCATTCATAGTATAATGGCACTCACACAAAGCTAGGTCTATAATTACATTTATAACTTATCTTAAATTATAAAACTTTGTATGTAAATCAATTCTTCTTAAATACAAATTAATCATTAATAGAACTATAACTCACTTCAGTACTTTAAAATATACTATTATAATATTATTATACTATATTTTATTTGTTACCCCGTAAGTCCTTCACTACCTTATGTTAAAAATATAGTCTCACGCCCGGAGAAGCCCGCGAGACTATGTAGGTCATTAGGCCGGTAAGCCGGAGTACATTATCTATTTAAAAATAAATGACCGAATAACTATCCAGGTCACATAAGGGGTCACTACGTAACGGATACGAATCCCGTTGAGTATTGCATCTATCATCCTTCAAATCCAATTTATATTAGTGATATAACGTATAGCATTCGACAACAAATCTAAACTCCATGTCGTCGACCGGTCCGGACCGCTAGAATAAAGACTCTACCTACGTATATCATAATAAGTATAGACTAGAGACATAGGAACCTCCCGAGATAGTATATAACTATTAAAATCACATACTTAACGCACGTCTAGATCATGTATATCACTACTATTATATTAAATATATTAATAAACCACCAGATTTCATACTCAAACATACATGAATTCCATAACCCGACGATCAGCGGACAGATTATGATCAACGAGAGGGACCTGCAACAGTACTTTCCACATATATAGATTAGGGTATTACCATTCCTGGCGTTATTGGGAAGAACTCGGAAAAATGAGATATCCATTAAGAGTATACCTTTACTTC
>JABUQX010001738.1:30000-37415 GCA_015478945.1 Trachelipus rathkii | reverse complement strand
AATGAGATAAATTAAGTTCCATTCCTCATTTACACCTATTTAATCTTTGACTACTCATTTATATTCCAGATTACGTGATTAGAAAATGATTTAAAATGTTGAAATATTAAAACTGAAATTCAAATAATAATGGTAATGCACAAACATGAAATAACAAGGTAATAAGTACTAATGACTTTTTTAAGGAAAATTTGCATTATGATATGAACGTTGAGGTAGTAGACGAGACCTTGGAAGAGAGTTTTACTCCAGAAGAAGCAGAACAAGTCGTTGACACAGGAGAAGACTATTTTAAAGGAAAAAGGGCTTTCGGTTTTCCAGAACACTCACCGTTTTTCCCGTGACTTTTCAGTTATTTGTAAGGGTTTTGCTTTTTTTAAATTAAATTTTTTGACACCTTGTCATTAAGGTTTAACCAAAATAGTGTAAAACCTTAATTAGATTATAAATAAAGACGAATTTTATCAGATAAATAGCTAAATCCTGAACTTTTTTTAATGAACTAACTGTTTATATTTTTATTGTGAAAATTAAGCATATCCAACATTTATGAAAAACTTCCTCTAAATGGAAATTTTAATTAGACAATCTAGTTGCTATTTCAGAGTGATTTGAAATTTAAACCTCGAAGACCGTTCATAATTTTCTATAAAATTTCCAATCTATTTGAGTTAACTATGTTTAAGGTATTTTGTCCATTTATTTTCATAGAGGTATAAGGCTGTATTAACAATTGAATTAAATAGTATATAATATGGCGTTTTCTGAACTCTCATTCATTTCGATTAATATTGCAGTCATGTGGATAAAAGATGATGCATTCTCTAGAAGATTAATTTTATTGCGCATACTATTATAGTCGCAACACAGCATAAAAAGCTGAATGAACAAACAGGACATACGATCTTCATGAGCGACTTAGTATAAGATAGAATGAGATTTACAAAAGGTTGGAATAGTGTTATAGTATAAGACACCAGTTTGTAGGCCGATATTATGCTGTTTTCCGTTACGTACCGAGGATTTGCATTGAGGTATTTCTTTATATTATTTTTATTATTTATGAATCCTAAGTCTCACACACGCATAACACCTAAAGCACAAACCCAGCACAAACACAACACACACACACACACACACACACACACACAACACGAATATATGTTAACGTAACAGTAGTCTTCAGCACACACACAACACAACAACACACACACACACGACACGCACACTGACACACACTTATAGACTATATCGTTTGTGTATACTATATTTTAGGTATATTTAGGCTATAGGTATATTTAAGTCTTGACTGTATTAGTGATATAATGATGCATAGCATAGATAGTGGTAATTAGTATGAGTGTTGTGTATTATTAATGATATAGTAGTACAGGTTATTATGATATAATGACTTGTGGTATGTAATGGTTGCGTTATATTGATTCTATTTATGTATGTTGTAGGTTGTTTGGGTGGATCACAGATGGTAATCGGGTATGTATAATACTATATTAGTGTATGTATGTTGAACAGACTGTATATCATATTGTTAGCTTTATATAAGATTATAGAGGTTCGTTCTATTCTATGATGTGAGTGTTCTTATAAGTTATTACATAAATAATAATACTGTCAGTACTTCTCAAATCACTATAATTCCTTATGATCGTAGTATAAAATTAGATTGCGATTTAGCTGTCTGTATGTGAGTAGAGTAGGTTGATTCTATGTACGGTGATTGTACTGAGCTTAGGTTGGTGTGGTGGTTGTTGCCATACCTAGGTTGCTTATATGATTGATCATCGTTACCGTCATATTTTACGTAGGGTTAGATTATGATATAGGTATATTTGGTATGTGATCGTGATATAATATGTGAGTAGTCAGTAGTAGTATACCTGCATTGATTAATATATAGTAGAGTTCTAAGGTAATAGTATAGATATATTGTTATATATATATATATTACTTCCGTATAGTATTGAGTAATATATATATTATATATATATAATATATAATATATATATTATTCATTTGAAATATACAAAGGCGGCAATAGTATAATATTATATATTGATCTGTTAGACTTTTAAGATCGTGTATATATAAGGGTGTACGTTATAGTATGTATTAATTTACGATATACATTATATATTTATAATACGTTAATGGGTACTTGCCACTATTGAGCTCGTAGTAGTATATGTTGGTTTGTGCTGATTGTATATTAGCGCCTTGTGCATAAGTGGATTTTGTAAAGCTCTGGTGTTATGAGTTGTGATGTTAATTCGTATCTTATGTAGTTATATATAACTATATATATATAAACACGGTACTTATATTTTATATATATATAATATATATATATATATATATATATATAGTATATACTATTTTCATATATATATATATATATTTATATATATAATATTATATATATATATAATATAATATATATTGATATATATAATATATATTATAATTATAATATATATATATTATATATATATATATATATATTATATATATATATATATATATATATATGTATATAAACACGGTAACATATTTATATATATTAATATATATATATATATATATATATTATATATATATAATATATATATATATATAGTATATATATATTTATATATATATATATATAATATATATATATGTGTATATAAAAACTATACATATTTATATATATAATATAATATATAAATACTTATATATATATATATATATATATATATATATATATATATTATTAATGTGAATGGTGAGTAGTGGCTACTCTTATATTATACTAGGTATATCAGTATAGTTGATTAGTACCTATATTTAGTCTGCTGATTTAATAGTTCATAGACATAGTATTTATATATATAGTAGGTAATATAATAGCTATAATTGTAATTATAGTATGTGTGGTTTATTAGAATAGTATAATTGATAGCAATATGTATATTGCGGTAGTTATTTACCACCAAAAATATATAGTGATATTATATATGTGTATTATATATGTATATAGTATTAATATAATATAGTATGATATCATATAATTAGATATAGATTCATTATTGTGGTGACTAGAGAAAGTTTACCATATAGTATAATATAAATAATCATTTAACATATTATAATATACGGTTAGGTAGTGTATGATATATATACTTATAATTACTATATATATATATAGTATATATATGATACATATAATAGTGGTATATGAGTATTAGTAACTGGTATTAGAGGATTTATAATTATAGTAATTCTGATAAGTTATTGTAATATATAGTAGACTGATGTGATGGTGTTATATATAGTTATACAAACACGGTACATATATTGATATATATATATTATATACTTAGGATATGTATATATATATATTATATATTAATATATTAGTTTAGTATAGAAAACTGTGTGATATACTGAAATATTGTAATTGGTTATGGAGGTTGTAGGTATTATTTACTTTTATATAGATGGTTATATATTTTATTGATATGGTAAATATATTATAATATATATATAATATATATATAGGATGGTAGCTTATATATATATTATTATATATAAGTTAGTTCAGATTAACTATATAGTAATAGTATTTATAATTTTAATAACGTTTGCTGTTAGTGTCTTATATATATAGTATAAGTAGGTATGGGTTTTTGGATATTTGATACTAGCTGCAGAATCATACAATCAATATATTTAATGCAATTATATAGTATATGTGTATGTTTATATATAATATATATAATATATATATATATTTGAGTCTAATGTTAATATATATTATATATAAGTATGATATATATATTATAGAAGTTACATATATAATATATCATAATTGCAATTTGTAATGGAGGCTAAGAGTTGAGTATAGTTTAAAATAAGATATAAGAAATGTATCTATTTTTACTGATTATAGGTAGGTATATATTAATTGCTATATATTAGGTTTAGGCTAGATATATGTATTTAATATACTAGGAGCTTATATTATATACCGTTGTATATATGAGCTATAGTTATCGTTAAGTGGAGTATTTGAGATGTGATCATATATATATATATATAATTACGGAGTAAGCATACTAGTACATATATATCTGATAATGCGTAGGAGTGTTGTGCAGCAGATTGAGTAGAGGAGAGTGAAAGAGTAACGGGGAAACGGAATGATGGGCAGGAGCATGATGTTAGGAAAAGTTGCGGAATAAGGGTTTAAAGGGGGTGGCTGGTGAAGTGAAGTTGTATACGTCTTGTAAGTAATTATTTGGTGGAGATGGAAAGATTAGTGAATAGATGAAGGTCTTGAGTGCACGCTAGTAGGTGGTCATTATCGATAAAGGTTATGGAGTTGGTGGTGTAAGCCCGTCTGTTGTTAGATAGTCATGTAGTTTACGATTGTGTGAGGCTTAATGGTGGTGCTGGAATAATGAATAGTAATTAGTGTGAGTCTAAAGTACAATGCGGTTTTCAGATGTGACAGAGTCTTAGCGCAGTGAGTTAAGGATGTTGTGAAGAAGATTGATTATAGAAGACAGTGAGGGAATGAGACCGTAATTATAGGTGTTGGTGTGGATGTGGAAGGAAGGGTGTAGTCGTGAGAGAATAATGAATGAGAAACCCAACGTGTTGTTGTTATGCGTTTTGGAGATCCAATGTGAAAAGGAATGGAAGATAGTCGGTTGGTTAACGTAGGATGTATATAGGTGGTTGAGGTGTGATGGGAAATCAACCGACTAGGAAGACCCGAAAAAGTGGATTGAGTCAGTAAAGAATATCCTTCGAGAGACTAATAATGGGAGTTTGGCAGAGGGGAGAAAGAGAAGAGTGATAAGTCTAGGGTAGTGATTATTGTAGTCGGGGAATTGTCAGTGGGGAGGCGGCCAGATGAGTTGGTGTGGCCCACGCGCTGGGCTGAAGAGAATGAACTCGCTAATCACCGCGTTTTGACAGATGATGCCATTAGTGAGGTCTGTCTGAAGTATCACCGTTAAGTTCTTGGTTCGTGCTGGTTCGCTGGGATTGATTTTCTGACGAGACGAGCTCTCGCTAAAAGGTATAAAAGGGCAGGTAAGGCTGCGCTTTCTTTTCGACAGCATCATATATAAATGTCTACGCGATACTCTTTCTCTGTTTCTGCAGGTGTGCATTTAAGTCCAGCACGCGTGTTGTACCGCAAGTCCTTGGTAATGAAGGTGGGTGTTGATATATATATAATGTATATATATGTATATAACTATATATATAATAATATATATAATAATTATATATAATATTATTGGTTAGTAAGTTCTACTATATATATATATATATAGTATATAATATATTAGTATATGGTAAATGCTTTATATAGTACGCTATACTAGCGGTTATTATCTATATTTTATATTATGAGAGGTATTACTATACAGCTTATTATACTTATATAGCATTATATATAGTATATATATATATATATATATATATATATAATATATTATATATATTATACATATTTATAAATATGATTATATATATATATACTATATTATTATATACATACATATATATAATATATTATATATATATATTATATGATATAATAATATATATATATAAGTATATTTATATATATAGTATTATATTATATATATATATATTATATATATATTTTTTACTTACTTACTTACTTACTTCTGCCCCTGGCCCACCTTAAATGGAGGGCCACACTGCCTCCAGGAAGCCGGCTTGCCGCCACTGGGCGGTTTCCATAGGTCGAGGAGTAAACATATAGAGAAGATCGGCGCGCGGGGGCGTCGGAGTAGCAGAAGCACCGCAGAAGGAGGTTGCTTCTATTGTTTGTCCTGTGTGAATTATAAGACATCTGTGCAAGTGGGGAAGGTGACATTTAGTCTAGTTTGAATCTATATTTATATTGGCATGAGTTTTGGGTGGTGACCTGTCTGCTCCGGGCCGAGGTCCGATTTGACCTCTTTCTGGACAAGCGTTTCTTCTAGGGGAATGGTTTTTGGGGGGAGGGGGTTGTTTAGTAAATTGTTATTTGGCGGTTTTGAAGGTATGGTGTTGGTTAGATGTGTATGGATAATGCGTAATCCATGACCTATTGAGGGGGAGGCGGGAAATTCATGTTGTAAAGTGTTGTAAATAGAATTGAGCTGCGTGAAGAAGGGGGGATTTTAGTCTTTGTCGGAGGGGGTTGGAGAGGAATTTGGTGACAAATGTGGGATGGTTACGGTTTTTTGATAAAAATTGAGTCCCCACCATATCTCCAGGTGTGTGGAGATGGGAGGATGGGGTTTCGTCGTGTAAATGTTTGATTTGGGTTGGGTTTTAGTGTAACCTGTGATAATTCTAAGGGCGTGTTTTGGAAGATTTGTAATTTATTTGTGTTTCGATTTTGAGAGTGCTGGGAACCATGCTGGTGAGGCAATAGTTTAGTTTGTTCCTATAGGAGTTGTTGTTTGTAGATTGTGGTAAGGGTGTTTTTTCTGTCGCTGAAGTTATGATTAAGAAAGGGTTTAATCGGAGGGTGTTTAAGTTACGTCGGGTTGAGAAGTGATTTGGTCGCATGTGGGGGGAGAAGTCATGTGACGTGATCATAGGTTAGTCCCAATAATTTTGGGGTTTTGTTTAGGGGGAAGGGGGTTGTTATTCAGGGTGATTATAGGATGAAGGGAGGATTGGTGACGGTCAGTAGTTAAAAGAGTAATGCGAGTATTTAAGGGGTATGCTGTCATTCTGTTGGAGGTTAACCAATTTTCTTAATAATTGTAGGTATTCTTGGGTATGTTGGGTGGCTATGGTTTTTACGTCTGGGTGTTGGGAAATAAGACTGATGTTGTCTGCGTACGTATGTGATAAGTTTGGTGAATTGGTGGGTTGGGGTGGGTAGATCTGCTGTGAAAAAGTTGAACCAACGAATGGAGAGAAAGGCGCCCTGTGGAACGCCATTTTGTAATTTGATAGAATGAGAGAGGTTGTTTTTTGTATAAGACTTTTGCAAAACGATTGGTGAGGAAATTGGTGAGAGCCATTTTTTGTCATTATTTAACCAGGGGGGAGTGATGAATCTTTGGGTTGAATTAAGGAATGTGTGTGGGGAGTGTGTCGAATGTTTTTGTTTAACATGTCTATTGCAGTGAGTATTGATCTGTGGGAAGGGGAATTGTTGGACGCCAACTTATGATGTGTTGTGTAGGGAGGTTGAGGGTGTGGTATTGTAGAAGTGGTTTTAGCTTTGAAATCGTTTTAGGAAATCGGGGAGAGTAATGGGGTGGGAAATTTGTTTAGTATTAATTTCTCTAGTAGTTTACAATGGAGCACAAGCAGGAATTGGGCTCAAGAGGACAGGGGGAGTTAGGGTTCCTTTTTTGTTGAGGGAGTTT
>JABUQX010001738.1:0-20000 GCA_015478945.1 Trachelipus rathkii | reverse complement strand
GTACACTTACACTTACACTCACACAACTCGATATTGTGTGATGCCTGCCAAACTTTGATGCCCATCATTGATGCCTCAGCAATTGATGGCCTCAGCATGATGCCTCAGCATTGATGCTCAACTTTGAAAGTTCAATCTTGATGAACTTTCACTTTGATGACGTCATCTTGATACGCGTCTATATTGATGATTCATCTTTGGATGAAATCAGATCTTGATAGCTCATCTCTACCTACATTAAAAGAACATAGCTAAACTGATGTCCTTCCTCCTAGTGTCATAAGCTAACGCACCAGGGCGCCGCGTGCGCCCTCCGCGCGTGAAGGCTGACAACCCGCACCCGCAGCTGCGACTCCGCGCGTTCCCCCGCCCGCCCGCGAGCTCGCCGCCAGCGCAATATTTCCGCGTAACCCGCTCGCCTGCGAGCGCCCGCAGCAGCCATATTTGCCGCGTTTCCCAGCCCGCCGCGGCGCCCGCAGCGCAGGCGCAATATTCCTGCGGGAATGAAAAAATATATATACTATAAGTCATTCACTTTTATTTCATACTTAAACTTTTTCAAGAATTTTTTTTCAAATATACTATGAGTCATTCATTTTTTTTTCATACTTAAACATTTTTATAAAAAACATTTTCGCGAACCTAAAACTGTAACTCATTACAGACCTATTATTTAACACATATATTTATAACATTATTTTTTTACTTTAATACTTTTTTACTTAATACTTTTTAATTTATAAATTTTTAAAGAATTGTATGTAAGAAGAAAAAAACCAGAGTGTCTGATATATCAAACATTTTATTTTACTACAACTGTAAGAAATTTTATTAAAAACATTAACATTAACATACCTTAAAAGCAGTAAATCAGTCAATCAATAGAGTGTGTTACCTACACCTTAAGGATTAGTAATGCTTTTGTTTTTAACTGCTTTACGTGCTTTAACTCATGTTTTTAACTGCTTTATACTTTGCTTTAACTGCTTTTAACTCAAACTGTTTTACTGCTTTTAAACTCACATATTTAGTTAAAATTACATACCTTAAAGCATAAATCAGTAAAAATCAATAGAGGTGGTTACCTAACAGCCTAAGGGATTTCAGTATGCTTTTGTTTACTGCTTTACTGCTTTATACTTTCTGTTTTTACTGCTTTAACTTTCTGCTTTACTGCTTTTAAACTCATATACATTTACATACCGTTCAAAGCACGTAAGCAGTAAACAATAGAGGTGTACCTGTAACACCTAAGGGGATTAGTATGCTTTATGTTTTACTGCTTTACTGCTTTATTTCTGCTTTACTGCTTAACTTTCTGCTTTACTGCTTTAACTTTCTGCGTTACTGGCTTTAAACTTTCTGCTTTAACTGCTTTAACTCATTTTTTACTGTTTTAACTCATATATTTATTGACATTATGTTTTTTACTTGTGTGGTTTTATACTTTTTATTTAATATTTATTATTATTTTTATTTATTTTATTATTATTTTTATTATTTTCATTATTATTTTTATTATTTTATTTTTTATTTTTAATTTTATATCTTTAATGTTATTTACTTCATGCCTATTGTTATTATAATGTTAGAACAACACGTTCACCTTCGACATTCAACTATGACCACGTTATAACACACACATTCACTATGACACTTATACACACATTCACTATGACACTTATACACACATTCACTATGACACTTATACACACATTCACTATGCCACTTACATTTAACCCATAGACACTTACATTACACTTATACACAAGCACACACACACAACACACACACGCACTTACACTTATACACACATTCACTATGACACTTATACACACATTCACTATGACACTTACATTTAGCCATTACACTCACACACAGATTTACTTACACTCACGCAGATTTACTTACACTCACACACAGATTTACTTACACACGGACAGATGTACTACACTCAACACACAGATTTACTTACGACACTCAGATTTTACTTACTCATATAACGTATAATTTAATTAAAACATTTTAGTAGTTTTAATTAAACACGTACTATTTATAATTACTCATTAAATATTAACTAAAATAATTTCAAAGTTTCTTATATACTTCTATAATAAATTCAATCATCTATCTTTGAACAAAGAAATTATTATTAACTGTTAATACTTTTTGTTTATAAATTTTATAACTATCAAGTTTTAAAATAACTTTTACTAAAATTTTATGAAATTTTATTAAAAACATATATTTTACGTACCTTAAAGCAATAAATCAGTAAATCAGTAAGGTCAGCCCTAGCACCCCTCTACACCAAGCTATGCCACGTTATGTTCTATTGACTTACTGCTTTACATCATCTTTAGCCATGTAATAAGTATAAAAATAATACAAATAAGTTCTTCCTCTGCTGAACATAACAATGTATTTTAATTAAAATCTTTCTAAGTTTTTATTTAAAAAATAACCATTATTCACTTACATTTATATTATTTGTTCGATGATGTTAACTAAAGATATTTCAAAGTTTTTTAAATAATTCGGGTATTCTTTTTTACATACATCATTTTATATATATATATTATATTATTATGTATACTATTCGGTACATTGACAATCCATCACGAGAAAACACAACCCGCACTCCTTACAGATTCGAAACTGACGACCTCTCTGTGTAAAATGTGTTGAAGATAACTGTTCGAATTGCAATCATACTGATATTGTATCCCCGGGGCGATTTGACGCATAATTCCGGTCAAAATATATTTCAAACTGACCTTTTTCCTGTAAAATGTGGTGCAATAACTAACGTTAGGCCTAAATTTAAGGCTTAAATTTTTAGGTAAGCCATATATTTGTGTATCCCAGGCTGAATTTTAAGCCTAATACAGGTCAAAAGGTAAATTCCAGTATAGACAAGAATCGAGAAACAATATATTAATATATTTTTATAAATATATTTTCAAACGTGAACTGCTGGATCGTTAATCTCCTGTAAGCAAGATTGTAATGCAATGTTTACCTTTCCTTGTGAGTGGACGGAGTTAATCCCTTATCTCTAGAATGACCTCGTATGTGATTGGTCGAGAAATATTTTATCGCTTTTTTGGTTTTACGTATGTAAAAACAATGTTTTTCAAAATATCCCTGAAAGCTGGGGCTTCGGTTAATTTTAAACTCTTAACATAACATGTAAATGATTTATTTAAGAAAGTGTCACATGTTGCTGTAATATCTGAGCCCCCTGAATTTGAAAAGACTTTTAAAGTGATTCTATGACGTAAATTTATTATATATATATATATATATATATAATAGTATATATATATAATATATATATATATATATTAATATATATATATATATATATTAATATATATTATATATATATATATTATATTTGATTATATATATTATAATATATATATATATATATATAAGCCAAAATTACGTTAGGGAAATACTAGATATTTACCATATTTATATATAAGAGTCCATTAAATATAATACAGGAATATTATTATTATAACACTTCACATACATTTTTATCAACATTAATGTTTTATGATTATTTTAATAAAAATTCTCTAAACTCTTTTATTGCAATATTGCCAATCATTTTATCATTTATCGGATGATAATACGTTTCGTGTCCTCAATTAAATACATTCAGTTAACACTTATACGTAAAACAGTTCCCGGCTCAGGATATCATAGTAATATTTAACATTCGGGGTCACATGCATAAATACTTTCTTGCCATTGTTTTCTAAGTAGATAAGATGAATTTCTGGACGTCTATAGAACTTAGGAAGTGATCGATGATGTGACGTAGGATCATCAATCAAGGGTTTTCTTAAATGCGAGTATTACTTGGTATATCAAAGTAAATGAATTACGGTTGACGTAATTAGATAATCACAAATGTCTTCTTCATCTGTATTAACATTACGCGTTACGTACCTGCTAACAATAAATTTCTCTGCGCTAGGCCTGAAATGTAGAATCCAAATGGTGTAGGTTCAAATACTGCTGTTTCATTATTTCTCTCCCATAATCTCCAAACTGATTATGTTTTGATGTTTATAAAATGCTAGAGTAAGTTGCTTATCGTTGGTTTCTTCGCGCAGGCTAATAACTGTTTCGGTCCAGTTTAAAGCTGAGCTTGGTTTAAAGTATTCTGTAAGCCACTCTTCAGTGTGATTACATATACAAAGTAATTCATTCTGGACTCACGAAAATACGCTTGGTATTATAACAGGGTGATTGGGTAGCACACTTGAAAATTCAAATCCATCGGGTTTTCCTTTTATATAAGAATGAAACCCCACTTCCGGGGATCTTGATTTCCCACTGGATAATGTCTTGTATTGAGGTATACTTGTTAAGGTGATTCATGATATACACTTAGTGAAAATAGAACACTTTATTACAAACAGAGAGCTTGTGCACCGCTATAACAGCTAAAACGAGTATGTTTTAAAAGTGAGTTTGGGTCTTATAAACACGCATCCTCAATTATAATTTTCATCCATCATAGGTAAGGTTCAGGATATGAAAAAACATGTTTTTAAATACCTTAAAACCAAAAAAAAGGCGATAAAATAATTCTCGACAATCACATACGAGGTCATATAGAAATAAGGATTACTTCCGTTCACTCACAAGAAAGGTAAACATTTCCTTCTTACCTGCTTAAGGATCTTACCGATCCAGCATGTTTCAGTTTGAAAATGTATTTTAAAAATAATAATAACATTGGATTCTCGATTCTTGTCTAATATAGGAATTATCCGTTTTGACCTGTATTAGGCTTAAATCACCTGGGATACAAAATAAGGCTTTACCTAAATTTAAGCCCTAAATTTAGGCCTAACGTAGTGTTTATCTGCAACCACATTTTACAGAAAAAAGGTCAGTTTGAAATATATTTTGACCCGGAAATTAAGGCTAAATCGCCGCCGGGATATACAAGAAAGAGGATTATCGTCTAATTTTAAGGCCTAAAGTAGTTATTTCAACACATTTTACAGAGAGAGGTCAGTTTTGTACCTGTAAGGAGTGCGGGTTGTTGTGGTTTCTCGTGAGTGATGGTTTGTCAATGTACATAGATAATCAATATAATAATAAGAATAAAGAAAATCCGAATTATTCGTAAAAACTTTGAAATATTTTTAGTTAACATCCAGCGAATAATCTCATTTAAAAATAAATTGTAATCTCTTAAATAAGAGGTTAGAAAGATATTTAATAAAATACATGTTATGTTAGCAGAGAAAAACTTATTTTGGTATTTTTATACTTATTACATGGCTTAAGATGATGTAAAAGCAGTAAGTCAATAGAACATAACGTGGCATAGCTTGGGTAGAGGGGTGCTAGGGGCTGACCTTACTGTTTTACTGATTTATTGCTTAAGGGTACGTAAAATATATGTTTTTTAATAGAAATTTCATAAAAATTTAAGTAAAAGTTATTTTAAAACATTGATAGTTATAAAATTTATGAACAAAAAGATATTAACAGTTATTAATAATTTCTTTGTTCAAAGATATTGATTTATTATAGAAGTTCTTAGAACTCTTGAAATCAATTTTAGTTAAATTTGAATGAGTAATATAAATGTACTGCGCTGTATTTAATTGAGAAACATAAAATGTGTTTAATAAATTTATACGTTATATGTGTAAGTAAATCTGTGTGTGTAAGTAAATCTGTGTGTGAGTGTAAGTAAATCTGTGTGAGTGTAAGTAAATCTGTGTGTGAGTGTAAGTAAATCTGTGTGAGTGTAAGTAAATCTGTTGTGAAGTGTAATGGCTAAATGTAAGTGTCATGTGAATGTGTGGTATAAGTGTAAAGTGAGATGTGTGTATACCATAGTGTGTGTGTGTGTGTGTGTGTGTGTGTGTGTGTGTGCGCGTGTGTATAAGTGTAAATGTAAGTGTCTATGGGTAAATGTAAGTGTCATAGTGAATGTGTGTCTAAGTGTATGTGTGTATAAGTGTCATAGTGAATGTGTGTATTGTGTATAAGTGTCCCATAAGTGAATGTGTGTGTATAAGTGTCATAGTGATGTGTGTTCTAAATAATAATGACAAATAGGCATGAAGTAATAACACTAAGTATATAATATAAAAATAAAAAAAAAAAAAGAGAAAAATAAAAATAAAAAAAATAATAATAAAAAATAAATAAAAATAATAATAAAATAAATAAAAAGTATTAAAACAAAATAAAAAACATAATGTTAATAAATATATGAGTTAAAACAGTAAAACATATGAGTTAAAGCAGTAAAGCAGAAAGTTAAAGCAGTAAAGCAGAAAGTTAAAGCAGTAAAGCAGAAAGTTAAGCAGTAAAGCAGAATAAGTTAAAGCAGTAAACGCAGTAAATACAAAGCATAACTAATCCCCCTAGGTGGTTAAGGTAACAACTCTATTGTTTTTACTGTTTACTGCTTTAAATGGTATTAATGTATATGAGTTAGAAAGGAGCCAATAAAAGCAGAAAGTTTTAAAGCAAGTAAAGCAAAGTTAAAGCAGTAAAGCAGTAAAACAAAAGCATACTAATCCCTTAGGTGTAAGGTAACACCTCTATTGATTTACTGATTTACTGCTTTAAGGTATGTAATTTTTAATAAGGGAGTATGTGATTAAAGCAAGTAAAAATATATGAGTTAAAACAGTAAAAGAGAAAGTTAAAGCAGTAAAAACATGAAGTTAAAATGCGTAAGAGGGCAGTAAAACAAAAGCATACTAATCCTTAGGTGTTAGGTAACACCTCTATTGAATTTACTGATTTACTATTTCAAGATGTAAAGTGTTAATGTTTTTACTAAACTTTCGTACACAATTGTAGTAGCAGAAAATGGCCATACATCTGACACTATGTGTTTTTTTTCTTCTTCACACAATTTTTAAAAATTTATAGATTAAAAGTATTTAGTAAAAAGTATTAAGTAAAAAATATGAAAGAAAAAATATATATGTGTTAAATAAAAGGTCTGTAATGAGTTACAGTTTAGGTTCGCAAAAATGTTTTTTTAAAAAAATGTTTAGGTATGAAATAAAAATGAATGACTCATAGTATATTTGGAAAGAAATTCTTTGAATATGTTTTGGTCTGCAATAAAAATGAGTGACTTTTAGTATATATATTTTTCATTATTCCCGCAAGGAATATTGGCGCCGCGGGCGCGCGCGGCGGGCGGGAACGCCGGAAATATGGCGCCTGCGGGCGACTCGCGCGAGCGGGTACTCGAAATATTGCGCCTTGCGGGCGCTCACGGCGGGCGGGAAACGCGGCGGGTCGCAGCTGCGGGTGTCGGGGTTGGTCCAGGCCTTCAACGCGGGGGCGCACGCTGCGCCTGGTGTTAGCTTATGAACTGGCGAAGCATCAATATTAGCTATGTTCTTTAATGTAAGGGTAGAGATGAGCCATCAAAGATGAATTTCATCAATAGATGAATCAATCATATAGACGGTAATCAAAGATGAGGTCATCAAAGATGAATCTATCAAAGATGACCTTCATAAGTTGAGGCATCGAATGCTGAGGCACAATGCTGAGCATCAATGCTAGAGCATCATATGATGAGGGCATCAAAGTTGCAGGCATAAAATATCGAGTGTGGTGAGTGTAAGTGTAAAGTGTCTATGACAGTGTAAGTGTGTATAAGTGTCATATGTGTGTATAAGTGTCATAAGTGAATGTGTGTATAAGTGTAGTAAAAAGCTAACTCATAGTAGGAAGCATCCTAGCAACTTTTAATATACACCAATCGATTCCTCATACCTTTTTACCTAGGGGTAGACACCCAAATTAGGGCTATTCTAGGCTCAGGGAGGATAGAAAGGCTTGAAAAATATGGCATCAGTTGGCACTATGTGGCACTCACTTGGCACTATATGGCACTCACGTGGACTCATTGGGCACTTCACTTGGCACTCATGGCACTCATTGGCACTTCACTTGGCATCAACCTGGCACTACACCTGGCACTCATCTGCTAATACTCATCAGAACACATAATAGAAATCCCAGATACTATCTTACGGTGATTGGGAACCATCAAAGCCATCAAGTTAGCGTGGGTCAAAAAATTGACTCATGGTATCTGGGCAAGGTCAAGGCCGAAATATCATGGTCAGACAAGGTTAAGACATCAAAAAGGGCTAAGTCCCTAAAGGAAGGACAAAAAAAATTACCGTGGGTCAATTGACCATGACGACCAAAAGGGTGGCAGTGTGGGTTTGTACAATGGATGTATAAGTTGTAAGATGTAGAGTGTCTATGGTAAATGTAAGTGTCATAGTAATGTGTGTATAGGTGTAAGTGTGTGTGTGTGTGTGTGGTGTGTGTGTGTGTGTGTTGTGTGTGTGGTGTGTGTGTTGTTGTGTGTGTGTGTGTGTGTAGGTGTTCAAGTTAGGATAGATCCATACAATGCGTTCAAGTTAGGAACGAAAATATGTGACGGGTGGGACCACAGTGGCCAAAAATTGGGCGTGGGCAATAAATTGACCCATGGTAATGGCCGGCTTAAGGTCGAAATATCATGTCAAACATGGTAAAGACAATCAAAAACGGCTAAACCCCTAAAGAGTAAGGCAAAAAATTACCGTGGGCCCAAATTGACCCATGGGTATATGGCAAGGTTAAGGTCGAAATATCATGGTCAGACAAGGTAAAGACATCAACAAAAAATACGGGCTAAGCCATAAAGGAAGATCAAAAAAATCTAACCGGTGGGCAAAAAATGACCATTGGAAGACCAAAGGCTGGTCCGAAAAAAAATTAGGGTGGGTCAAATTTGACCCAAGGAAAGACCAAAGGGTTGGTCGAAAATTTGGGTGGGCCAAAATTGACCATGGAAGACATAAAGGGTAGCCAAAAATTAGCGTGGGCAAAATTGACCCATGGAAGACCAAAGGGTAGCCAAAAATTAACGTGGGCCAAAATTGACCCATGGAAGACCAAAGGGTAGCCAAAAATTACCGTGGGCCAAAATTGACCCATGGAAGACCAAAGGGTAGCCAAAAATTACCGTGGGCAAAAAAATATGACCCAGTGAAGATCAACAGGGTTTGGGTTCGAAATATCATGGTCAAACAAGGTTAAGACAATCAAAAAAGGGCTTAAAGCCCCTAAAGGAAGATATCAAAAAATTACCCGGTGGGCAAAAATTGACGCCATGGTCGAAAAAATTAGGGGGCATAAAATAGGGGGGCAATACGTACAACGGTTGCTTACGCAACTGTTTGGCGCAACCCTTCTTCGAAGGGTTGCAAAAAATTAGGGTTACCGAAAAAATTGGGGTTGCCAAAAAATTAGGGTTGCCAAAAAATACCGTGGGCCAAAAATGACCCATGGAAGGCCAAAGGGTTGGTCGAAAAAAAGGTCAAGGCCAAAAAAGGTGAAGGCAAAAAAAGGTCAAGGTCAGGTAAAAATTCGAGCTCAAAAAAGGTCGCGGTCAGAAAAGGTCAAAAAAGGTCAAGGTCATTTGTGTCCGGAATGTACTCCGTACTACTGATGTATAAGAAAGTGAAATAAAAACAAATAGCCGTTTTAACTCCTACTATTTAGAGATAAGTTAAAAGGGGATATAACGACCTTTGTTGCTGGTTCATTAGCCTCGTGTAATGTTTTGACTATTTAATGAGTGAAGGGTAAACCAGCCCCATCAAATAGCAGAATATCATTCCTTACCACGACTATTCCTAACGCGCACACGACCAGGTACTCAGTAATAATTGCAGCTAGCCAGAAAAAAAGGGTCTTGAATTTTATTGTAAGGGTAAGAGGTGAAGCCAAGCTTACTTAAAAATTACATTTCCAATAAATAAAAATAAAACAAAATATTTTGAACAATGTCGTATATTATTTTAAATTATAAATCATAAATATAAAAAAATAAAATAGTTTTAAGTAGCTTTTCCTAAATAAAAAAAAATTTAAATGAATCCTATCATAGCGAGTAAAAAATAATATTAAAATAGAAGTAGTAGTAGTAGTAGTAGTAGTAGTAGTAGTAGTAGTAGTAGTATGCTAGTAGTAATAGTAGTAGTAAGCTAGTAGTACTAATCAATAGTAATAGTAAGTCGTAGTAATAGTAGGTAATGTGTCCGTCTCTATTGAATCCTAAGTAATTGAGTTGTTAATAATAATATAATACTAACTACTAATAGTCGTAAATTTTATATTATAATAAAATAGATAACGTATGGCGCTCTCTTCTTCCATTTTATCCTTTAATTGCGAAAAAAATATCGTTCCTTGTACGACGAGTCCCGAGTGCAAGATTTTAAGTAAACTACCGACGAAGAACAATAAAATAAACGAGGTTAGTTTTTTCAAGAAATATATACTAACTCTACTGCAAATATACATCCCGTTACCGGAAAATAAAATAATATATATATTATTAGTAGTGCTAATCGATATATTTTGGAAACCAGGAATAGTACAGCGGATGGTGATTTTTACCACATCCGCCGGATGCGTGATAGTAAAAAATCACTATCCGCTTCTATATAGTTATATATATATATATATATATATATATATATTATTTATATTATATATATATATATATATATTATATATATATATATATATATATATAATTATATTAACATATATGATATATAATATTTTTGAAGCACAGTATATATATATATATGGTATATATATATATAATATAGTACTATATACTACTATATATATATCGTATAAGTATAATAGTGTTACATATTATATATTATTATATATATATATATATATATATATATATATTTTATATATATAATATATTGATATATTATAGTAATTTATATATATATATATATAGTAATATTATTATATATATAATAATTATATATAATATATATATATATATATATATATTATATATATACTATATATATATATATATATATATATATATATATAATATATATATATATTATATATGTTAAACGTATATTATATTATATATATATATATATGATATATATATATAATATATTATATAATATATATATATTAGATATATATATATATATACTATATATAAGTATATATAAATATATGATCTATATTATATATATATATATATATATATATATATATATATATATATATTAATATATATATATTATATATATATAATTAATATATATAAGAGTGTATATATATCTATTATATATTATATTATAATATATATATTATTATATAAGTAATAATATAGATAGTAATATATTAATATATATATATTATATATATATAATTATATATATTATACTATATATATATATATATATATATATATATATATATATATTATATATATATATATATATATAATATATATATAGTATATAAGGCCTGTGTTACCGAGAGTGCAGGACGCTTGAGACCTACACTCTTTTGCATCCCAACGGGATCACCTCTTCCCTCAGCCCCACCCATATTGGGAAAATTGTGTGTTTGTACTATTAAATGCTTGTAATTAACAATTCCTCAAATATGCTTCAAAAACAGACAGTTCTTTGTGCCATTTAGAGAGAGTTTGCTTCTCTTTTTCGTCGTAAATGGGATCCGCGCCACTGAAGAGACGCACATAAGGTCACTTGTTAAGGACATGCTAAGTAATTCCGCTGTCGATCCTGGCAACGATGTGGAAACTTTTATCTGATCTCTAAGCTTTTGTTTCGTCTTTGATATTCTTCGATCAATGATAGAAGTCTTTTGACACTACTATGATCAACGACTCTGTCTATTGCTGGCTAGACCAGCCAAGAAGAACATTCATGATTTAAGCACATGTATCGATAATAACAGATGTCAATTGCGATGTCTGTTTCTGTGAACTTTTGCTTTTAATTGGTTGCGGGTGATATTTCTGCCTTTAGCAGCATTTCATCACGAAAGGCTCTCTTAAATTGAATTTTAACAGCCCCTGTGAAAACACGTGGTTCAATAAAACTTTGGTTTTGTTTCTAGGATTTGGAAAAGTTGCTATTTGCACACGCATGCGTCATCGTTTTGCAGTTTGAAATCTATTATCTATCTCCAGCATGAATGTTTCTGGCATCTTTGAAAGTTCCCTTACTTTATATATATAATATATAGTAATGGGAGCAGGGGATATAGACAATATATAGTCACCTTCTGAATATATATTATCTATATACGTAGTATTATACTATATCTATATATATATATATATATAATATATATTATATATATGCGGTATACAGGGGGAGCAGGGGGGCACTTGCCCCTACTAAATATTGACGAAAAAAAATGAACTTATATATATTTGCCAGACGGCTTTTTTAAGGGTTTATTAGTAGAAAAACTGAAAAAGATACACCAATCGATAATATTGAAGTAGTAATTACTAATTACTAACGTTTTAAAAGGATGTATTTTTTCTAAAGATTTTTAATAGCTTTCTTCTGACAATATTCTACAACTAATTGTGGTGATGCAAAAAAAAGAATTAGAGGTCTATATATTTGACCGATGAAACGCGGATTTGTCAGGCAAAGAATTACTAATTACTAACGTAATTAAAAAGCTTTTATTTTTCTGAAGAGGTTAAGAGCTTCTTTCTGACAGTATTCTCCGATTTTGAAAAAATGAATGCTCGAGAAGAATTTCTGGGATTTGAAGTTCTTAAAGGGACGGATGGTAAAACCAAATGCCAAAACGATTGATTTGATTCTAAGAAAAAGACTTTGGATTCGATATACTATATATATATATAATAATATATATATTATATATATATATATATATTATATATAATATTATATATATATATATATATTATATAATATATATAATATATATATATATATATATATATAGTATTAATCAACTCACCTTTGCCCCCCCCCTTAAAACGAAATTCTGCCTAGGCGGCGCCATATATATAGTAGTATATTAATAGTGATATATATTTAATATATATAAATTATATATTATAAATATTATATAGATATATCTTATATATATATATTTAGTATATATACGTATAATATATATATATAGGTGGTATATATATTATATATATATATATATATATAATAATAAGGATATATATATATATATATATATATATATAGTATATATATATATATATATATATTATATATACAATATATATATACTATATATATAATAAAATAGAGATATACTGAATATATATATATATATATATATATATATATATTTCTATCTTTTAAGATATATAATAGAGTGTTAATTATTGTATTTCAATTAGACATAATTAGTAATAAATATATGATATATATATAATATATTATAGTAATATAATTAGTAATATATATATATATATATATATATATTATATATATATATAATATTACTATTATATATATTATATATATAGCAGTGTAGTGCACTCACAGACTTTCTCCGTATTCATAGATGAAAATACTATCGCGTCTATCCGCAATAAAAATTAATGGCGGATGTGGTTTGCGGATGCGAATTCGGAGAAAAATGATGCCGGATATCCGCCATATGCGGATGTGGTTGGGGATATCCGCATACACGCTCTAATATATATATATATATAGTATATATATTATTTATATATATATATACTATGTTATAATATATTATAGATATAATTATATAATATCATTATATAATTATTAATATATTATTAGATGGTGTAGCGGATATAGATATTATTATAATATATAGTTATATATAGTATATTAATTAATATATTTATATATTATATATATATTATATGATATATATATATATAATACTATATTATATAATACTCTATATATATATATACGTAGTAATACTATAATATATATATATATATATGTATATATATATATATATATATATATTTATGAATATCTTTAACATATATAGTAATTTTATTATAATATTATAGAATCTATATATATATATATATATATATATATATATGAGATATATATATATATACATCTCTAAGCAGTTTGCATGTATCCTAACTACCATGGTGAAGTGTTTAAAATAACTTACTGGTATTCCAAAGAACATCAAGAAGATTACTTTTAATTGGTTCATAGAATAAAATTTGAAATGTCAGTTTATTCATGGCTCTTGAGCTATGGGATTGAATGTAATGGAGGGGTATTTTTGCTTTCTTTATAATGTCATGTGCTAGAAGGCGGGATTTGAGTCGTTTATTTTGTCTGTAAGCGATAAAGAGGTGTTAGAAGATGCTCCTGATGCGCACATTATAACTCCCATCCCATGAAAGGTGTTATGGCCATCTATTGTTGCTATATTATGATCAACAATACAATGCTTTGGTTACTTTCATCCATTACAGAAGAGTGTATGTATTTCTGCCGTTCATCATAAGACACGCTGAATCCAAGGCTGCAAAGTTTATCACTTAGGAAACGAGACCCAAAATCTCCTTGAACCTGCATTTCTATAGCAAAAGGAATTGGGTATATCAGAGGACGAGGCCTGAAAGCTTGCATTACAGCCTGACCTATCGAAACCTCCTTCAGATCATTGCGTTTGACACCGATTAGGATATCCAAAAAAATTAGTAAAACAGGGGAGGGGGTAAATATGTCTTGTTCTCTTCAACGGATACAATATCTGATGCCCTAGGATAACAGTCCTTGTTTTTGTACAACAAATTTATTTCAGTTCTGATTAGTTTTGCTGCAGGTTCGATTAATCTAAATTTTTCTTCATCAGTGTCATCAAGTCTTTTTTGATTTCTGATAGTCCAAGATTATGTTTGATAAGTTTTTCCAAATGTTATCATGTTACACTTCTCATCTGTGCCTGATATTATGATGTTGTCACCAAACCAGTCTTGCAATTTTTTCTTCAAATGTCTAGAAGTGTAAGGCTCACTTCCCTCTGGTAAAAAAAATACGCATTTTTTCCACTAAGACACTAACAGATATTGGCTTTTGACAATTTTCTTATAACCACTCGCCACCACTTACAAAAGCATCAGAACTATAAGTATCTACCGGGTGGCCTACTGATTCTCCACTGCCTTCAGGAGTAAACCTCACAGGAATGGGTCTGCCGTTCCTAAAATTGACACTGCACTCTTGGTGATATCGAGCTTCTGCAGCAGATAAATCTATAACTGAAAGCATCCTTGCGTGTACATTTGCTGCCCATAAATCACTTCTAGTACTGCATACTTTCAAAATTACCGGAAAGTACGCACAAAAATGATTGCCATTTTTTGCGCTTTTCATAATCTGTAATAACATTGCCTACAAAACAAATAATTCCCTTTGAAATTGAACGATCCAACACTTCCTCGTAGCGTTCTCGAGCTGGTCGAAGGAATATCATCTTGCGATGTTTTCAGTTTTATATCACTTTTAATTTTGATAGGATTGACGTATACACATCGACATTCTATATGTACTTTAACAGCACCAGTAGGCATGGGATTGAAAAGTTCATGAATTTTATCATCTCTTTGTTTGCTCGCGTTGATAATTCCCGTCAAGCCTTTTGCTGTTAATGCGACATAGGGAGTATCGTCACAAAGCACATTGAAACATAAAAAGCTGGTTTCTTCTTCTTCCATAGATTATCAACCTAAAATAGATAATAAAGAAAGTAAAAATAAGTTACGCAGCATCAGGTAAAAGTGTAATGTAATGTAGCATAATTTAAGCATTTAAGGTGTAAATACAGGGTCATGTTGGTATAATTTTTTTTTATCATTTTCCCCTACTATTTACCTATAAAACCAGTATCATATTCTTTTTCAGCTTCAAATTTCCTACAGTTTGATACCACATTTATTTTTTTGGTTTTTAAAAAAAAAATTCATGTTTTCTCAAGATGGAGACAAAAAAACGCATTTTGTGTGACAGTACGAATGTATATTTTTAGTATGTTGATTAGGAGCGTATTACATACCATTTACAACAGGAATCATTTTTGTTGCAATTAGTTCCACCTCTAACACTATTTCTACTGCACTATTATATAATTATGCAACTTAGCTTCATGCTTTAGTAAATTACTATTAAAATATATAAAAAAGTAATAATTTAATAAAATCGTACTTTTTTATAAGCATCGTACTTTTGGCAGCTACCGTGAAGCGAGAAGATAGTATACTATCTTCGTATAGCAGAATCTCTTTTTATTAGAAAACTTAAGCCAGACATCAATGTGAAATTTAATGAAATGAGCGAATGCTTGAATGTTTTTTGAATGTTTGATTGTTTTGCAGGTACACCTACTATCCATGATAAAATCTGTATTTGCAAAATAATGTAAGCCTTTTTGATTTTTCATGAAAATTACTTTTTTTTAAACTTCACAATTAATGTAAAATACTTTTAGATTTTTAGATTTAGAAATTTATTTTTGTAAGCTGCATTATAAATAATAGTTAGTTAAAAAGGGAGACTTCATCCCTAGACCCCCTACTTTTTGAAAGCAAAATCAAAATTTTCACATTTTTTTTATTATCTAAATGAGTATAAAACTCCTGTTGAACATCATGGTTTAATTATTTTCTAAAAATTTTAAATGATTTTTAAATACAGAAATTTATTTTAGCACATTAACTTTTTAATTTAGGTTTTAACGTACGATCATTTTTATCCCGATTTTTCATTTTGTTTTTGTCAGCTTTTGCCTTTTGTTTTTGTTTGTGTGTGTACGTGTGTGTGCGTGTTTGTGTATGTGTATGTGTGTGTGATGGCAGATTTGCGTGGGCGCGGTCTTTCTCTTGACTTTACCAACATCCGAGGCTTAAACTCTAACTTTGCCTCTGTGGAACATCACCTCTCTAACCCTAACCTTTTGCTCTTGTCTGAGACTCAGATGGCTAAGAATTCATCATCTAACTCGTTTAATGTATCCAACTCTATAACCTATTTCATAATTTCCGTCTAAAGGGTGGAGTATATGCCTATATTAACATTAACACTTCTGTAACATGTCTCGTGAATCTCGAATCTCCTAATTTCGATGTTCTGTGGCTTAAAATCTTTCTTCCTCCCACTACAATAATCTTGTGCTTCAGCTACTGTTCCCCTTAACAGAAAGATTTCACGCACTTTTTGAATATCTTATTACTTCTCACAAGACTGTTATATCTTCTCTATCCAAATACTGAGGTCCTCTATTTAGGGGATTTCAATGTACACAACACTGAATGGTTGGGTTCCAATCATACTGATCTAGGTGGGGAGGAGGCCGAATCATTCAACATTGTCAACAATATGGAGCAACTATTTAAAGAACCTACACACATTCCGAATCGTGCCAAGCAATCTTGAACACACGCGTGACCTATGTTTCACAAGTCCTTTTCTCATATAATACACCCATTTTCGCTCTTATTGAATAAATCTGACCACAACCTTATATCTCTTAATTTTAACACTTTCTCTCGAGCAGCTCCATCCAGCCCTATGCGTTCTTTCTGCACTTTGTCGGCCGATTAGGAGGCCTTTGCGTCGCTTCTACACAAACTTAATGTGGAGGACTGTTTCTGTCTTCTTTGAGACGCTTCGGCTTCGTCAATAAGTTAGGAGCTGTAATCGGTTGATGGGATGAGCAGGTTCATTCCTTCCTCGACAAATTCCTTCTCTCCTCATAATCCATGGTTTGATCGTGCTTGTTCTCTGGCCATTTAGGCTAGAGACAATGCGTATCGGGGGTGGAAAATTCTCGTTCTCCTATCACTCTCGCTAATTTCATTCATCTAGAAATCGTGCAGGGATACTCTTCGACGAGCAAAGCTATGGCTTTTCGTCAAACGAAAAGTGCGCTAACCTCATTGGTTCTCCTAATGACAAATCGTTCTGGCTTCTTGCCAAAAACATCTCTAACAGCTTCTGTAAATCTGCCTTTCATCCTCTAATTCGATCTGATGGTTATGTTGCTAATTCTCCAACTGAAAAGGCCAATCTCTCGGCCTCCTAATTTTCCTCTAACTCAACCCTGGACGATTCTGGCATCCTCTTCCTCCTCCTTCTCCTTCTCATGTCCTATTCCTTTGCCTGTGATTACATTTGATCGGTGTTGCATGGGCCTTTTTTTTTTTGTTTTCCTTGGGAAAAAATCTATGACGTTAGTAAGGTGGATGACCCTGGATGGGTTCTCCCCGAGTTTGAGGGATATGTGCTTCCGTGCTGTCCCCACCCTCGTCAAAATATATTCTCTATGTTCTCAATACTTAGCAGCTTTCCTCAGTGTTGAAGCACGCACATGTAAAACCTTATTCCGAAAAAAGAGCAGCTCTAATCCTTGTAACTATGCCCTATAGCTCTCATTGTATCTATCTAAGGATCTGTTGAAATCTTCCAACTCTCACTTCTAGTATCATCTGGAAACGTCATTCCTTTCTTTTCGATTGCCAGTACGGCTTTCGGCATCGAGATCTACTGGCGATATACTTTCCTATCTAACAGGTTTATGGTTTTCCGGTCTTAGGAACTACGGGGCAGGACTTGCGTGGTTGGTGCTTGGACATATCCAAAGATTTGACCGGGTTGGCACCATCACTGCTCTCCAAGCTCCCTTCCTTTGGATTTCCTCCTTCTCTTTGCTTACTTATGTCAAGCTTTCTTTCAAATCGCTCATTATCTTATTGATGGGGCGACTTCTTCTTCTTTTCTGTCAATAGTGGTGTTCCTCAGGGGTTTGTCTAATCTCCTACTTTTATTCCTACTTTTTCATTAATGATTTTCGTCACTGCACATTTAAACTCATCCACCCATGTGCCGATGACTCGACCTAATTCTCAAACGTTCATCAAATTCTGCCTCCCCATTTTACTTTCTTAGATTGCATTCGTCTTTAATCTTTCCGATTTTATTTCTCGCTGATCTGGATAGATTTCGGGGTAGGGTCGTCTCAACCTGTGAAATTCAATCTTTAAAACTCCAACTTCTACAAATCTCCCTCTCTAAAACACCTTCTAACTTTCCTATCTCTTTCGACTGTTCTGTCGTCTCTCCTGTTTACAATATAAACATCCTTGGCCTCAACATAAACAAAAAAATGTCTTTAAAACCTCACATCACAATGGTTGCTAGGGCTGCCTCAAAGAAACTGGGAGTTCTGTTTACTTTAGACTGCGAGACTTTTTTCCTCTTCTCAGTTATCCAGCTATACAAGGGTCTTATCCGCCCTTGTATGGAGTACTGCTCTTATATATGGGGGTGGCTCTGGTTTCACCCGGTTTTTGGACAGGGTCGAGTCAAGCCAAAAGGCTTATAAACTGTTCTGTACTTTCTAGCTCACTTGACCCTCTATCTTTGCGGCGCGAAGTTGGTGCTTTATCTCTATTCTATAGGTACCGCAGCGGCAAGTGCTCGAGGGAGCTTATCGCTCGCGTACCACCACCTTTACGACGACATCCTCGTAGCACAAGGGGTGCTGTATCTGCGCGCGAGTTTTGTGTTGATATTGGTAACTCCAGGCTAGTTCGCTGCGATGCTTCCTTCTTTCCTGCCACTTCTGTTCTTTGGAATTCTCTTCCATCTTCTGTGTTCCTGCTGCAATGTAATCTCCCTCACTTTAAAGCTGCGTCATGTGCTCATCGCGTAATTTACGCTAGTGGTGTGAACTTTTGTGTATTATTTACACCCCCTCTTTGAATAGGGCTCTGCCCGTGAGTGGTGGTGGCAACTGTAAAAAAAATTAGAGAGGTGTCGAACTAAAAATTTCAATTCCAATCAAAATTGGAATTCCAGGATCAGGTTCAAAAAATGTCTGTATTTATAATTATAGAAAATTAATTTTTTTTACTTTTAAATTTAGCCTATTATTCTGATTTTACTCAGTCAATTAAATGGAGCCAAAGCCAGCCGGAGCCGAAGCCGGAGCCGGAGTAGGAGCCGGAGTCGGAGCCGGAGACGAAGCCGGAGCCGGAGCCGGACCTGGGTATTAAAATTTTTTCATATGAAATATTTTCTAATTAGATGAAAATCTCTCTTTTT
>JABUQX010001737.1:67500-72226 GCA_015478945.1 Trachelipus rathkii | reverse complement strand
ATAATAATAATAATAATAATAATAATAATAATAATAATAATAATAATAATAATAATAATAATAATAATAATAATAATAATAATAATAATAATAATAATAATAATAATAATAATAATTTTATTACAGGTTGCACGTGCGCTATAAGCATTTAAATTTCCTGATGTACCCCTTATCAAGTCGAAGGTACACCCAGTGGAGTTGAAGTGTCAGTACAAACCTCGAAAACATGAAACTTTGCACTCTGTGATGTGGTACTTCAACCAACACGAGTTCTTCAGATATACACCTTCAGCGTTTGAAGATCATTAGTATCACGTCAAGGGAGTATCAGTCGATGTAAGTAGTTTTATCAGTTTGTTTAAAGCAGATTATATCTGACGAGTTAATTAGTCGTTTTTTCTGTTTAATTAAAACAGATTATATCAGTTGACGTTTGTATTCGTCTGTTTGTTTCAAGTAAATTATATCCGTCGATGTAGAAAAGATTACAGATTAAATCTGAAGAAGTAATTAGTAGTCTTTCTGTTTAATTAAAACAGATTATATCAGTTGACGTTTGTATTCGTCTGTTTGTTTCAAGTAAATTATATCCGTCGACGTAGAACAGATTACGGGTTAAATCTGTAGAAGTAATTAGTAGTCTTTCTGTTTATTTAAAGCAGATTATATCTGACGAGTTAGTCGTTTTTCTGTTTAATTAAAACAGATTATATCAGTTGACTTTGTTGTATTCGTCTGTTTGTTTCAAGTAAATTACTTCCGTCGACGTTGAACAGATTACAGATTAAGTCTGTAGAAGTAATTAGTAGTCTTTCTGTTTATTTAAAGCAGATATCTGTCGATCTTTTTGTTCTCTCTTTGTTTAAAGTAGATTATATCCGTCGATGCAGAACAATTATATGGAGGTCGTAATTAGTCGCCTTTCTGTCTAATTAAAACAGATTATATATCCGTCGGCGTTTGTATTCGTCTGTTTGTTTCAAGTAGATAATTATTATTATTATTATTATTATTATTATTATTATTATTATTATTATTATTATTATTATTATTATTATTATTATTATTATTATTATTATTATTATTATTATTATTATTATTATTATTATTATTATTATTATTATTATTATTATTATTATTATATTTCAAGAAAAAAATAGCTTGAAGATTCATGGAAACCTAAAACATAAATTCCAAATTAATGTTTTTTTTGTTGCTTTTTTTGCCTTTTTTTGTAGTCAAAATTTAATTCATTTAATTATATAAAAAATATTCTTTATTATAATTAATATAATTAATTCTAAACAAAATTTCAAAAGATGTTTTCGTGTTTTTTTTTTCATATTCAATTATATACTGAGTAAAGTCTTAATTATTTAATAGTAAAATAAGTATTTATTTATTTATTTTTTTTATTATTATTTATAACAATAATGATATTAAATACTACTACAGTATCGTCCGCAAATAACAAAGACTATTAAAATAATGTCTTCCCTTCATTGATGACAAATATCCGTGAAGTTAAAAACATTAAAATATTTCTTTTCTGTTAAAATATAGTAAATGAAAATATATTTGTCAAATATCTGGTGAAGCTTGAAAACTATGAAAATTATTTCTTTCCTCTTTAAATATATATAGTAGGGATGCCCGATATCTAAAAAATATCGATAAATCGATATATCGATATTTTAAAAAATATCATATCGCCTTCGATATTATCGCCAGAAAAATATCGATATTCGATATATCGATATTTCGATATATTATAATCCGATTATAACTTGACATTATAATCATATATATATATATATATATATATATATATATATATATATATATATATATATATATATATATATATATATATATATATATATATATATATATATATATATATATATCCTCTAGATTAGGCGACGCACATAGTTAAAAAACAACGATAGCTACACTAAAATTGAATACATTTTTGGAATCAGGGGCAAATTTCAGTTATGAAAAGTACAAAATAAATTAAAAAGTTTTTTTATTTTACAACGGCAGAAATGATGTTGTTAACAGATTTATTTGCATTCTTAAACAATGAGCAGTTGTTAGGTATTTTACAGTATTACGGTTTAATACTAAATCTATATATATATATATATATATATATATATATATATATATATATATATATATATATATATATATATATATATATATATATATATATATATATATATATATATATATATATATATATATAAAAAATTTATCCGATCTTCCGTTCCGTGTGGCCGTTAAGTAACTTTGTCCATATATATATATATATATATATATATATATATATATATATATATATATATATATATATATATATATATATATATATATATATATATATATATATATATATATATATATATATGAGAGAGAGAGAGAGAGAGAGAGAGAGAGAGAGAGAGAGAGAGAGAGAGAGAGAGAGAGAGAGAGAGGCTTTAATTTATAAATATGAAGCAGACGTATGTACAGAAGAAAAAGTGGTAGAAATGGAAAAAGGATCTTCACTCTTCAGGTCTTCCAACTTTCAAGTTTCCAACTCCAAGAGGTTGAAGACTGAAGTTGTGCTAGAAAGCGTTGATGTTGGATCTTGAGGAACTGGGGGTGTTTTTGACTTTTTGTAGACGAGTGAATAAATTAAATAAGAAAATCGCGTTTCACTAGAAAATTAAACAATAATCATAAAAATCACTTTTTTTTCGTATTATAAATGAAAAATAACTATTAAGTATTAATGAAGCTAGGAATCTTCAAAATGATTTCTTATTTAAGTACAAAATAAATATTGATTCTAAAAACGAAATTAATTTAAATTGGATGGTAGACAACTGATACGACGACTCTGGAAGTCTGGATCTTAAGAAAATCTATTAAATTTTAGTAATAAAATGAAATAATATTTAAGAAGTTTGAACTGGATGCCAGACGACTTATCATAAGAAAAGCTGTAGTGATGTACCCCAAATACTAACTTTTAGTAATAGCTATTATAAAATCGTTAATTTAGTTAATTACATATTTAAGCGAAACAATCGTAATCGCCAGTAGATGATTAGACTAGTCGATACTCGGTATGTTAACTGTAAACCAACTCACAGGAGTCCTGTTCCGGTATTAGATTTCTGCAATGATTATCTTCGTCCACACTGACACTGAACACACTCCACAGAGCTACACGTAAATCAGGATCAGGCTGGTCTTGAGTGGACTGCAAAGTCTTTAACAGTCTCAGAATAAATAAATAAATTATAAAATATTTCATGAAAAAAGGAAAATAAAACTATGATAGCTATTTTAATTCCTTTCCTTTTATTCAATGTAACTCAAGTTATTTACCCTTTAATTATATATATATATATATATATATATATATATATATATATATATATATATATATATATATATATATATATATATATATATATATATATATATATATATATATATATATATATATATATTACAAAGCCCAATACTTATCATCTAATGCACCTAAAAAGACTAACTGATTGATATGCTCGGAAGTCAATCTATTCCTTTCATTTGAGTAAACATTGTTTAATAATGATACTGTTCGTTCTGACGAGACTGACGTCGCATTTACAGTAAGATATTTCATTGCTAACATAAACATAGCAGGGAAAGCATTTTTACTATCATTCCAAAATTTTATTGGGTCGCATTATCCACTTGATCACTGAATAGTGATTAGTGAATACTCAGAAGACAATTTGACTATATGGTATGTGCCATGTCGATCTCCCCCCCTCTCCCTATTTTTGGTTCCCGAAAAGACGAAAAATCTAAAACCCCAATTTTCGGTTTATTTTATACACGACATTGGGGGACGAACGAAGAACGAAATATGGGGGAAAAGAGAGTTTCATCACTTCAGGGTGTCGGGAGAGGGGGATAAGATTTTATTTTTTCCGGCCTTTAAAAAATTTTTTTTTGAAAAGAATATCGGCTTTCGATATTAAGAAAAAATATCGAAATATCGATATATCGCCTAAGAAAATATCGCCCCAAAATATCGATATATCGAGCCAAAATATCGATATTTCGATATTTTTTGGCCATCCCTAATATATAGTATATTAAAATCTGTTTCTCTATAAATCATAAATCAAATCCCATCAATAGATTGAAAAACTGCTTCAAACAATCTTGTAAGCATTTTAAAAAATATACAATTTCAATTTAACATATTTAATAGCAACAAAGTAAGGTTTAATACAGGAATAAACTCTTTCTAATTATATTTTTATTTATATATATATATATTTATTATTATTATTATTATTATTATTATTATTATTATTATTATTATTATTATTATTATTATTATTATTATTATTATTATTATTATTATTATTATTATTACATATTATTATTATTATTCTTATTAAAATTACATATAGTTATCATTATTATTATTATTATTATTGTATATATAGAAATTATTATTTTTATTATTTATATTATTATTATTATTAATATATATATATATACATATATATACATATATATATAAGAAGATATAAAAATATCTGGAAATATATTTAATATATATTAGATATATATATATATATATATATTATTATATATATTACATATTATTATTATTATACATATATAACATATATATATATTATTACATTTTATTATCATATATATATAT
>JABUQX010001737.1:60000-62500 GCA_015478945.1 Trachelipus rathkii | reverse complement strand
TGGCAGTGATTATCAAAAATAACAAAATCGATAAAGAAGAAAAGTATCCACATTTATGACTATATTAAATACGGGTTTAGAGACCGGTAGCTCAGTGTTAGAGCACTCACCAAACAAAGTGAGGGGTCCCAGGTTCGCAACTGGTCGGGTGGGAGAATGTGAGCAATTCTTAGGCTTTGCTTCGTCCTGCTCGGACGTTAATCGAGTACACCCTCCTAGATTAGGGCTCTGCCCGTGAGCGGTGGTGTTTATCTTCTGTAAAAAAAAAAATCCTAGAACGTCATTTGTTTACCAATCAGCTTAGTTTGAAGGTCAAACCATCTGAGTTTTTTGTTACTAAGATAAACTCACTTAAACTCATAAAACTTGATTAGACAGGAAGTTTTAAAGTGGAAAATGGAAAAGCCTTGGAGGCTTCTTGCAGCATCGCCATGTTGATGGCAAAAGATAAGAAGTCATATACCATTTGTGAGTCTCTTTAGAAACCATGTTTAGTTACATCTTGTAGTACTGTACTTAGAAAAGAAAGTGGTAATAAAGTTGCAAACATATATATCACTGACAAATAATACAGTAAAACGGAGAGTTGATGACATGGTTCAAAATTTGAAAAATCAAGTTACAGAAATATTAATGAAATCTCCCTTCTTTTCCTTGCATTGTGATGGAACAACTAACTTTTCAAAGCATTCCCAATTATTTCTTTATTGTAGATTTTTATATGGCAAACAGTTTATGAAAGATATATTGCTCTCTCAAATAATCAAAACAACAACAAGAAAAGCTGTTGTATTTTTTACTTTGTTTGAATATTTAAAAGCTAATAATCTTCCTTGGGAAAATGTGGTTGGAATATGTACTGGCGGGGTTCAAGCTATGACTGGTTTTCAAACTGGTTTTATTAAATTGACTAAGGAAAAGAACCCTGAGATAATTGGTTCTCATTTCATCATTCAAATAGGCTGGCTTTGGCTTGCAAGACTCTACCTGAATCACTTAACTCTGTTTTGAATTTAGCAATTAAAATAGTCAATTGTGTAAAATGAAGTGCTTTGAACACTAGACTTTTTGAGGTTTTGTGTCAGGATTTGAACCTTGACCATTAAATTCTGACTTACAACACAGAAGTCAGTTGGCTTTGTAAAGGTAACATGCTTGGCAGGTTGTTCTGTTTGAAGTCAGAGATTGAGAAATTTTTTTGATGAGTGCTTGGAAAGACTATCTCTACAGCAAGTTCATAGATGATAAATGTATTTTTTTAATTTGGCATTCTTAGTAGAATTATTTGAATCTCTTAACATTCTAAATTTGAATTTACAAAGCCCAAAAAATATTCTTAAGTTTTATGATGTAATGAAAGCTTTCTTGGAGAAGATATTCCTATAGCAACGACGTCTTCAGATTTCTAAACCTAATTTATTATCTTTTTCACGTCACAACAGCCTCCTCCTTGAAAATACAGAATATCCTCCATTAAATGAATTGAAGGGCCCGATTACAGAACATCTGGTATCCTGAAGGACGAAATAGGAAAGTATTATCCTGATATTTCTTAGGAAAATTAGCAATTTAAGTTGGCAAGAAATCCATTCAACATTGATGTGGCCATGCTAACAGATTCCCTTCAAGAGCAGAGACCATCGAGCTTAAATGTGATTCCCAAGAAAAAGCAGAATTTCCAAATATAACTAACTATTGATGACTTTTGGTTGAGCTATCATCCTATTTATCCACAAGTTGCTATGGAAGATGCGAGGGTGTTGGTACAGCTTTCCTCCAAGTATCCTTACGAATCTTGGTTTTTCACACTTGCTTACATCAAATCAAAATATCGAGCACGGTTTGATGTGGAGAGTGATCTGAGATGTGAATTATCACAAGTAACATCATATATTAATAAAATTACCAAAGAGAAACGGTATAATCCCTCTCATTAATTTGGGCAATAAAAATAAAATATTTAAAAAAAGATCTCTCTCTCTCTCTCTCTCTCTTCTCTCTCTCTTGTGCATTTTGGTTTAAATTTAAAATGTAGTTTTAAAACTGTTATATTGTCTTTGAAGCGTCCTAACTACCTAACAAATATTTGATTTTTTTTAATATCTGTAAAAATAGCATTTATAATTATAAAACAACATTGAAACTGGACAGTTAATCTATACCTAAAATCACAGTAAATACATTATATATATATATAATAAATAAATGGTATATATAAATATGTGTATAAAAAAATATAGTATATATATATATATATATATATATATATATATATATATATATATATATATATATATATATATATATATATATATATATATATATAATAAATAATAATAATAATAATAATAATAATAATAATAATAATAATAATAATAATAATAATAATAATAATAATAATAATAATAATAATAATAATAATAATAATAAGGAAAACTAACCTCCCCTGCTGGGTTTCTCTGGAACCCGAACCTCGCTGTTGGTAAACCAAGGGTGTTAA
>JABUQX010001737.1:30000-40000 GCA_015478945.1 Trachelipus rathkii | reverse complement strand
TTCTAGTACTCACACAAACATAATCCGGAATAGCTCTGTGCCACGAGTCACTCATCAGAATCGCAACTCCTTCTCTCCCCCTCTCACTTCTCTCCACTGCAGCACTTGCACATTCCACCACACACCACTCGTTTTCACTGCTTCCTTTCATCTTTATTTTAGTCACAGTAAGGAGATGGATTTTACTCTTGCTAAATGCATATATCAGCTCTCTCCTTTTCTCCTAACCATTTATTTATTCCTCTAGCATTCCATATACTCATACCCATACGATTCATACAATTTTGCCAAAAGATACAATGTAGCTTAAGGTGGTCACGAGCAGGTTCGAGGTATGCATAAGTATTTCCAGTTTAAAGATAAGTGATAACATAAGTGGTAAGATAAGTTCTAGCGTTCGAGGTATGCATAAGTATTTCTAGCTTAAAGATAAGTGGTAGCATCATTGCCGGCATATTTCATGTATGAACATATCAAGTAACATTAACCGGGGTTAATATATGACCCTTAAAGTCCAAACCATCCATTCATACCCCCACTTCTAGTATAATATATATATATATATATATATATATATAATATATAAATATAATTATATATATATAAATATATATAATATATATATTATAATATATATATATTAGTTTATTTAAATATATATAATATTATATATATTATATATATATATATATGGTAAACATATATAATTTCTATATATATATAATAATATAAAAAGTGTTTACTACAAATATTTAGAACATAAAAAGCCTTCTTATATGTCATGACTTGTCATAAAACAATTTACTAACAGAAAAAGCGTGGTGAACGAAGTATAGGAAGTTGCATGATGCAGGAACTGGGTCGGATTAGAGAAGATCCGGTAATGAAGAGATGCCCTCCTTTACCTTTCCATATTTGACATATTCTTCACCATGCGAAAGTGGGCACCATCATTCAATAGTATTCGCTGGTTCGCCATATTCTGGGGAATTAGCCAAAGCATTGCTTTCTTGTTCCTCTTAGCCATCCTTTTCTAGGGTTGTTTTACAACTTCCACATAAAATATATGGGGTGCCATGCTATCTTAATCACCAATAGGCATACCAAAGTTTAGAGCCTGTACGCTATCCAAACTTGTTCCCTTTCCACCAATTTTTTGGCGGAAATGCTTGTTAAACTAGCATTAATGTTCCACAACATAAATTAATCTGAACGTTTTTTTTACACTGCCCTACTTGCAATTGCAAATGTTTATTATATAATACTAAATTTCTAATTATAAAAGATATTTAAGTTTTGTACCTCACCTTAAACTATATCATTGCACTAGAATGTGAATTAAACAATGTTAATATATATAATATATTTATAATTATATTATAATATATATATATATATATATATATATAATATATATAATATATATATATATAATATATATATATATATATATATATAAATGATATATATTATATATAAATATATATTATATATTATATATATATATATATATATATATATATATATATATAATAAAATCAGTTACTTAAGCATTCAGCGTATAAAACATTAATTGGCAACTTTTTTGTACTACAGCGCTATGCCGGTTACGACCCTACAAAATGAGAAGATGCCAAATAATACTTCCTGCCATCGTAACATAAAAACGGTTTCGATGTCGAAGATGTATGATTAGAGAAAAACTATAAAAAACATATTTTGAATCTGCATAAAAAACTATTAAAAAAAACTTTAAAAAATCAGAAGAAAAGAACAAAAAATTATATTTCGTTACATTGTGTAAATAGAACTTTATTTCGATATATAAAAGTTCTAATAAGGAATTCCTTAAGCTAGCTTGAAAACCCCACAGAATGGCATCTCCGACTGTGAACCACTTCTAGAATGCATTTAAATGCATAACGAGGACTTGCAGCTTGCTCGCGTGGTACAAAAAAATTCACAGAATGAACCGCCTGTATCAGCAACCCTGTGCAAAGTATTGATAGTATGATGGTGGCTTTCAGCAAATAAACCTACTGAAGATGAAGAGGATTGGATATGTTAGACTTTGATAAGGTCATGGCCGAAATTGCCTTGACATCTCATTCACCTTCAAAGAGATCACACCAAGGAACCTCATCGGAAAAACTGAAGAGACAGTCATCAAGGAGCAAAGAATAATTCAAATTGCAATCTGTGAAAGAAATGAGGTCTACAAAAACATCGAGGATGCTACCTCAGAAAGAACCTTTATGTTGTCATTGAAAATGGCAAGTTTCATTATTATCAGTGCTGCAAGCAAATAATTATCGCTCCTCATCAGTAGAAAGAGAGAGAGAAGAGATAAGAGAGAGAGAGAGAGATAGAAGAGAGAGAAGAGAGAGGAGAGAGAGAGAGGAGAGGAGAAGAAAGAGAGAGAGAGAGAGAGAAGAGAGAGAGAGAAGAAGAGAAGAGAGAGAGAGAGAGAAGAAGAGAAGAACAGAGAGAGAGAGAGAGAGAGAGAGAGAGAGAGAGGAGAGGAGAGAAGAAGAACAAGAGGAAGAGAGAGAGAGAATAAAGAGAGGGGAGAGAGAGAAGAGAGAGAAGAGAGAGGAGAGAGGAAGAAGAGAAAGGAGATGGAGAGAAGAGAGAGAGAAGATTGAAAGGAGAGAAGAGGAAGAGAGAGGCAGAGAGAGAGAGAGGAGAAGAGAAGATAGAGGAGAGAGGAGAGAGAAGAGAGAGAGAGAGAAGAGAGAGAAAGAGAAGAGAAGAAGGAGAAGAGAGAGAGAGAAGAAAGAAGAAGAGAGAGAAAGAGAGAGAGAGAGAGAGAGGACGGAGGAAGAAAGAGAGGAGAGAGAGAAAGAGAGAGAGAGAGAGAGAGAGGAGGAAAGGAGGAGAGAGGAGGAGAGAGAGAAGAAGACGAGAAGAGAGAGAGAGAGAGAGAGGAGAGAAGGAAGAAGAGAGAGAGAGAGAGAGAGAGAGAAAGGAGAGAGAAGAGAGAGAGAGAGAAAGAGAGAGGAGAGAGGAGAGAGAGAGAAGAGAAGGAGAAGGAAGAGAATGAGAAAGAATAAGAGAGGAGAGAGAGAGGGAGAAGAGAGAGGGAAACTGCTGAGTAAATTTCGATTACAAAATGAAGAAGGAGAGAGAAAGAGAGAAGAGGAGGAGAGGAGAAGAGAGAGAGAGAGAGAGAGAGAGAGAGAGATGAGGAGAGAGAGAGGAGGGAGAAGAGAGAGAAGAGAGAGAGAGAGAGAGAGAAAGAGAGAGAGAGAGAGAGAGAGAGAGAGAGAGAGAGAGAGAGAGAGAAGAGAGAGATGATGAGAAGAGAGAGAATTGTTAGTGTAGGTGCGGAATAAACACCCCAAAAAGAAACAGGCTCTCGCTAAATACTAGTGAAAGCTTATATGTTTTTGCAGCACCAAATTTGAGATGTTTGAATTTGAGTTTGAATGATATCTATCTTAATCTAAAGGAGATATTATTTTATTATGTCATGTTTGAATAATAGCGTTTTTTTATTTTCTCCATTCAACTTATTAATTGATCTCTCTGCTCTCATTATTTATTTTATATTGTAGCTAGTTAAAAGAATCTTCTTGAAAATTATAATAATGTTAAAACATAAAGGCTAGTAGTAAACTTGGTTAATACTTACTGGAAAAATGGAAATGGAATATTTTTAAAAACACAAACATAAAAAAAGTTACTAATATTCTATTTGCATTTATTATTCCTTAAGGATACTATTTTAATTGTATAAAATTAAATATTGAAGACACACCAAAATATGATATATGTGCTACAGAAGATAAAAACAAGAAACCCAGAGGAACGAAACAAAAATTTTACCATTCTGTCAAGCACAACAGGGAATCGCAGCAAAAAAAGATAAAAGGTTAGTGTGTTTATTTCTCTCATTTTTATTGTATCTGTATCTCATACTTGTGATAGACCCACGCAAGGTCGCAAGTAAACATTTGCATATATATATATATATATAAATATATATATATATATATATATATATAATAATATATATATAATATATATATATATATATTTATTTTATATATTTATTTATATATATATATATATATATATATATATATATATATATATATATATATATATATATATATATATATGTAAGAGAGAGTAATTCCAGGATCACCAATATTTATAGAATGGTCTAGAAATACGGATGACCCTTATAATACGGAATGTTACTACCCTTAGATATATATATATATATATATATATATATATATATATATATATATATATATATATATATATATATAATATATAATATATAATATATAATATATATATTTTTTAATATATATATATATATATATATATATATATATATATATATATAATATAATATTATAATATTATATATATATAACGTATACACGGATTAGGATTATTAATGAACCCTAAACTATAAAGGTTATGTTTACCTATATTTTATAGTTATTAAAACTTAAGAATAAATTACTATGAAGGAATTTTAAAGTCAGTAACACTTAATAGATTTACCTGAACCATACAAGACAAGACAGAGGAAGCAGCAAGATATCTTCGCAATACCCCTCTTCTCCAAATCCGGAATCAGCTTTAGCAAACGGAGGTATTTGTCTCTGGGACCTAGCCTCTCATGTATCACGTCACCCTAGGTAGACATTTCGGAGGTGATCGGCTCATCCACACATACTTTCGCCTTTACATTTATATCTAATTAATGAACTTAGAAAGGGGTTAATTAACACCCAGTTAGTTTTTAATTTTAATTGATTAATATTTACAGATCTTGTGCACACTTTTACATTTACAACAAAATCATAAACTTTCATACATTACCAGTATTCAAATGTATATATAACTACACCCTAGTTTAAATATGAAACCCAGGTGGTTAGTAATTTTTGTTAAGGAAAGTAACAATGATAAGACAGTTCGAGAAACAGGGGGATTAAATGGGAAAATATATTTTAATCAATACAATAATTAATAAACTGTACAAACAAGTCGTTTAATTTTAAGTAAATATTCCAACGTAAATAATAATAAGTGTTTATGAAAGTTCAGCGTTTTTATTACAGTAATGTTTCTTCACTACTTAACTTTTTCCACGTTTACAATTATTTCACTTGACACCACGAGTTGGGAAGTATTAGTGATCTTTGGGAGAATCCACGTTTGGGGTTAACAAATCTTCAAGAGGAAATTTACTTATGAATCCTCATCACGATGAGGGTTTGCAAAAGGGATCAGCATTAGGGATATCTGCGGACTCAGAGAAGATTCCTCAAATTAGCCTTCCAAGTCCACCAATAAGCAGTATATGAGTTTCGTCCAATGAAACCCTAAGATAGAAATTTCTCCACGAAATAGAATATCTCTCCACAAAGTATGACTAGTAAATAGAAGTCAACAAATAGAAATCCACTAGAAAATAAATTCTGTCAAGAAATAGAACTCGGCTATAGGATAGCCAAGAGTTATGAGTTCACCAGTTTTCTTTGTTATCTTTAAATTAGTTAAAGCATTATAAACATAGAAATTTATATTAACTTTATCTTTCTTTTAAGAAATATGAACGACGGAGAACTATGTAAAAGTACTGAGAGGGGTTCTACTTGTAAAAAGGGAACTGAAGGATTTGACTGGGATTGACGATACAGCGCGGGAGCTGACCTTGTAAATTATATTGTTAAAATCTTCCTAGCTTTGTCTGTCCTGTCATTTCTTTTCAACTTTCAACCAGTACCCCACCTATTTTCATGCACTTAAATTTACATAGGTTTAATCACTAACCTGAGGAGTCCTTGTATGATTATACAGGAATCGTCAGTGAACAACAGGAGCATGGGAGCTCAATAGGAATGGTAATTGTCCAGATAAAATTATTGGACACATCAGTATTTATGAATATCAAATAATAACTAAAACAAGATTAGTACTAATCAAGAATATCCGGAATTACGAGAAGCTAAAACCTCTTTTTCAGATAGAGTTATATATTATAATAACAATCTATATGTTAATTGTTTCCATAAAATAGCAAATATGATGAACGAGGATGGTAATAACGTTGAATAACAATAAAAAATGATAACTCCATTTCAAAAGCACTTAAAAAACAAACAAAAGAAAAAAAAGAAGAAAGGATATATCACACCCCCTTACATTCCCCCCACTAAATCATAAACTCCCCACCTTAAATTTTTTTAAGTGTTTTCAATATTGAAACATTTTGAAAACTTTTAACAAATGACCAAAGGTAGAGTCCGAAAAATATAAGAGGCTCTTAAGAAGATCTCGAACTGGGGAAATTATGCAGTAAACCAAGTATGGACACTAAAGAGACCACAAATACTTGCACTGCGCGGCATTAAATTTGTTAGTAAAATTTTAACTACAAAACAAAATAATTTACGATGCAGATTCCTTGACGGACGTTTTTTTCAAATATTATTTTTTTCCACTTCACTTCCTTGACTATAACAAGCGTTTCACTCTTAAAGTTATACACTACAAAACACCACACGACATTTAATCAAAAAAAATATAGTCTACGTTTTTTGACGGGTGGAGTGTGATAAATGAGACACTAGGTCATCACACCACAACAAATCTGAAAAACTTAACCGCATTAGTTCAGGTTTTAAATATATACAAAATAATCTGCATCTGTAAGAAAACTTTTTTATTAAATATATATTAGTAAATAAATTTTATAAAATTTTAAATTCATAAAAAAAAATATATCATGGGGCATATTATCAAAGTTAGGCTATAGAGATACTAGACATTATTATTCTGCAAGATAATTACTAGATTTTTTTATTCCTATTTAAGATAAGCTATTCGAACGAATGACTTATATATGCAGGGCCTATATAAAAAATAACCATTAGTTACGAATGCATTTCATATATTTTTGATATTTTTGATTTAAGTAAATCCCAAGTCCCCCCATCCCTCCGGATTCCCAAAAAAAACCCAGAAGATAGGAAGAGAACAAGAAAAAGAGATTGAGTAAGAGATAGCCAAAGATATGTTAGCGGCAAAAATTATGTGATAATATAATTGTGATATAATCACTGTCAAAGCTTTTTTTTTTATATATTACAAGGAGACCAAGTAAAAGAACTAAGATCTCTGTATTGAAATGGAACCGATAACGAGGGTAAATCTATGGGATCTATTGATATTACTTCTATCTTAGAGCCCACTATATGTAATAACTCTGTCTGATTTATATCGGGTAGCAGCTCATTATTTTCAAGAGCATCAGTTCCCAACACCATTAATTCAGGTAGAAATGCAGACGGGATGACTAAGAATTTTATATGTTTTGTAGTAAAGTTTGTTTTGGGAAAATACAATTTCATTTCGATATAATGGGTGACAGGGACACAATAATTATGGTGTAACCCACTAATTTCTTTGATTCCTAGGGAAATTGTTGGATGTAATTCCAAATCTTTTATACAAGTGGCAACGAACTCGCTACTGATCAAACTCATTCCTGCTCCACTGTCGATATAGCAGCCATAAAAAGTTTGACTATTAGGTCTAATAGCGACAGGGAAAGTAAACGAGTCAGTTCTTTTTGTATTTAAATTTATTTGTACAGTACGTAATCTATTTTCATATATCGGTACTGTGACTGGGATGGGGCTATTTATATCCTTCGTTTTTACTTCGAAACTATTTTCTACTGTGGATTTACTTCCAATGCTTATTAATGGGAACAAGGGCAATTTATCTTGTGCAGATGTGTTTTCTACATCTGGTACGGAAGAGAAATCATTTGACCTGGATTCATTCAACCAGGTATAATTACTAGGAGGATATTGACTCTCGTCAATACCACTAGATTTATTCTCATTCTCACTATGAACTCCAGAAATATTATCAATAGAAAGACAATCACTTTCCCTACTACAAGTTACTTCTTTCATACTACACACATTAGAATCATGAACATCTAGACAAGACTGGCTTTCATTACTAGTAAGTAATTCTTTTATGCCTTTTACAATGGGATCAAAAGAGTTTAAAATACAATTGCTTTCATGACTATTATCGGATTCATTTAGACTTTGTACACTATGATTAATGACATTTATAATAGACACAAACTTTCCGTACTACTATTCAATTCTTTTACACTAAGAACATGAGGAACTGATAATTCATTTAATATAGATTTTTCCAAAATTTCTTTACTTCTGGGGAATCAGATTTAGTAATCTTTTCAACAGAGTCATTTGTCTCCATAGGGGTAGACTGTTTGATATTCTCCACTGATTTAGGTATTACCATGGGAGACAGGTGGTTGACCGAAGGTTCGGGTCGACAAGGTTTTTTAACAATACCCAGACATTTACGAGGAAAATGGGCAGAAAGTGAACGTGAACTATTACTGGAAACATAAGTATCATTTATCACATTCTCTTTCGAAACATCTAAGCAATTCACTCCAGGATGCGATTTCTTACACAACAAACATACTATACTAGAACTACGACTATTCTGAGGGGAAAACAAAGAAGTCGGACGTGCTCTACATTCAGCTATTTTATACCTTCTTTGCAATAACTACAATACCGAGTATTTGTAACACTTCATTTAGACTATGCCCACCTTGTTGCAATAGTCACATATTCTGTCATAATGATCAACGTTCATACTCGTGGCGACATTTGTATAAATAAGACCTGATTAAACCCAAAGTTGAATTAGTTCAACGACTGCACATGGTTCCATTTACGAAATTCTGTATTATAATAATATTTACTCTTCTCCGACTTAGGGGAAACTACGTGGATATCTAGAGGAATAATTATGATTTCCTACTGTTCCGATATGATGTTAGGATATTCAGCAGACTATTTGTGTATCCTTTACGCTTCAGATAAACTGTTAGAAGATGGCATTTCTGTATTATTTTCTAATTTATACTGCACTTTCTGGCAGATAAATCAGTATACTAGGTTTATAATGCTAGGGATTCTTGACTACTAGGAGCTTAGGGCGGATTTAATAATCTTTCTTACTGACTTTGGACATTGAATCATGTCGTTGAATAGCTTTATTTCCCCTGGTCTCTCAGGCGAATAGCTATTACGGGTATGATCAACGACTGGGAGCATACAATGTGCTTCGGTTTTTGCATTTTTTATAATTATTTCTTAAATTTTTTTCAAGTATGGTTATGGCCTTTTGGATCGATAATGCTTGTTTGACACTGCAAACACCAAGTTTTAATTAATATTGAAGGGAAAACAAAGAATAAATAAATATTTCCGAACTGTTGGAACTTACGGAAAACCAGCGGATTACAGAAAATCCAAGAGACGAAAGTGTGAACCAAGTCACAAATCTACTCAAAAAATGCAACGCGACGAGCAAGAACACTAGGTCCCTATATATATATATATATATATATGTAAGGGAGAGTAATTCCAGGATCACCAATATTTGTAGAATGTCTAGAAATACGGATGACCCTTATACAATGGAATGTTACAAGATATATATATTATAATATATATTATATAATATATATATATATAATATATATATATATATATATATATATATATATATATATTTATATATAAATATACGGGATTAGGATTATTAATGAACCCTAATCTATAAAGGTTATTTTTACCTATATTTTATATTTATTAAAACTTACGAATGAAATACTATGAAGGAATTTTACAGTCAGGTAACAATTAATAGTTATTTACCTGAACCATACTAAGAGAAGAGCAGAGGAGCAGCAGATATCTTCGCAATACCCCTCTTCTCCAAATCCGGAATCAGCTTTCGCAAACGGAGGTATTTGTCATCTGGGACCTAGCCTCTCATTCATCGCGTCACCCTAGGTAGACATTTCGGAGGTGAACGGCTCATCCAAACATAACTTTCGCCTTTACATTTATATCTAATTAATGAACTTAGAAAGGGGTTAATTAACACCCAGTTAGTTTTT
>JABUQX010001737.1:22500-25000 GCA_015478945.1 Trachelipus rathkii | reverse complement strand
TTTGGCCTTTTAAGCCAGGGGGCTTCTGATACTCCCAGCTCAAGTAGCAGTCAGTAGGCATCTCGAGTAGCAGTCAGTAGGTATTTCGCCTTTACCCATAGGAGGAGACAAAAAAATATAGTAACTGAGATTAAAATAGGAGACAGGAAAAACAGAAAGGAACAAAAGATGAAGGATTATTCTGAAGAGGAAAGAGATAGAGAAAGACAGGACAACAGAACGAATATGAAAATGAAAGTTACATAAAGATGAAATGACAAAGATGAAGAACAAGTGAGAAAGAACAAAAACATTCAGAGTGTTTGAAAGGGAAAGGGGAAAAAAAGAAAATAGAAGTTGAAAATGGAAAAAATCAGGAAGAAACATAAATCTTAATGAACGAATTTTCAAATTTTTCCCCTCCTTTTTTAACGACATTTTTAAGAGGATAGAATTGGAATTGAAAAGTTCTTAATTGGAGAAATCTTTTCCCCTTTTTTTTCTATCACTAAATAGCGTAGAATTTTTTTCTAATTGCTTTCCATTATTTTCTTTTTGTAATACATCATCTATCTAATATTAAAATTAATATATATATATATATATATATATATATATATATATATATATATATATATTATATATATTATATATATATATATATAATATTATAATATATATTTTATATATATATATATAAAATATATATATTATATATATTATATATATATATATATATATATATATATATTATATATTATATATATATATATATTATATATATATAATATATATATATATTTCTTTCTTTCTTCTTTCTTCTACCTTCCTCTTTGCCCCAAGATTGGGGGTAAGGTGCTGTACAAGCATCGGAAAAAGAAAAGCAGTAGGAACATGACAAACGTCGACAAGAAAGCCCAGCCTTACCGCCCCTCTGTACCCATTATTAGTGAGAGCTCGTCCCACAGACTAGAAAACCCTAGAGCATCATAGGACCGCGACGGAACCCTCACTATGGTAAATCGTCAAATGTAAGGGTTCATTCCCTGGCCCAGGTGGGCCAGCAACCATGCCCCCATACAAACCCCGCCATTCTCTCTATCATGCACCTTATTCTCGCCTCTGCAAACTCACATTCTCTCCTTCAGACATTTCGTTCACCGACTCAATCCACTTTCTTCGGGCTCCAGCCGGTCGGTTCCCAACACACTCTCCACTATACATCCGCTAACCAACCGACTATCATTCAATCCTTTCCACATGAACCAAACCATCTCAATTACTTTCATTTATTCTCGATCATTTACCCCTTCTTCACACCACACCACTCTCTATAACGTTTCATTGCTCACTTTATTAATTCTTTTCACACTAGCATGCCCCTAGATTGTCCAATCGAAACACATTGAACTTTAGATCTTATACTTCTTATTCCGATCCATAGTCTAACAATAACAATAACACAGGTAACAACATACCCTCATGTTAAGACTCCAACGCACTAGACTTAGTCCCTTTACATCACCAACGATTTAATTGCCAGCCACCTTCCTGCCATTCACAACTTCCTACTACACTCTGCATCATCCGTTCCCTTCGTCCCACACATACCCTAAATATTTAAAGCTCAGACACTTGCTCCAGCTGCTCATCATCTAACAAACTTCACACTGAGGACTGTCCTCACTCACAACCATAAGCCTTACTCTTATCTACGTTTACATTTAAACCCCTCTTTTACATACTCCTGCAAATCTCTCCACCAATCCTCTCAAGACTCTCTCCAGACTCGCCATACAGGAACCAAATCAATCCCCATACAACAGGTAGGGCACGCCTCCACTCCTCTCATTCTCCATCATTCTAACCACCATTTCTGCCATCCCCACCTCGATTCTTTCATAAACCCCATCCATTATACACATTGAATAACCAAGGAGACATAACACCACCCTGTCTCATCTCTGCTTATTAATCTTAAACCAATCACTTTGAACACCATTTATTCTTACAACAGCGCTTCACTATCGTCATACTACTTTTGATTCATTCAGAAGCCTACCAACCAAACACCAAATCACTAATTACCTCCATAAGGCTTTCCCTATTAACTACTATCATTACGCCTGTTGTATCATAAAACCTAATATATATTTATTCTTCTTCTCACCTCATTTTTCTCAATCATTTGTTCAATGTAAAGATTTGATCCACACATCCTCTACGCATCCTAAACGCACCTTGTTCTTTCACCCAATCAGTCCCCAGTCACTCGGAACCACTCTTTCCGACACCAAAATACCAGGCAATATACCTTCCCTACAGACACTCCAAACTTATTCCCTATATTTCTACATGTTCCCTTTTTCTCCCTTACCCTTATACAAGGGGTAACTATTACCGGCTCTCCCTCCAATCCCTCGGATACTATTCGCCCTAAATAAACGCTTTATTACACAACCTTCCAAATCCAATCAAATCACCATCTCGCCTCCGCTCTTGATCATGTCACTAGTAATTT
>JABUQX010001737.1:7500-15000 GCA_015478945.1 Trachelipus rathkii | reverse complement strand
CATGTGTTATATTGACTTACTGTAATATTTTATAATGACATTACCAGAATATTTACTCATGTAATTGTTGTTGCAAAAGTGAGTCTTTAGTGACTGTATTTGATGTCTAAAACAGTGTTTTGTTGATTGGTATAAAGAATGTTAAGTGTTACATGTCTTTAAAGTTGTATTCAATGTGAATTAATATGATGTTAATTGAACAATATTATCATTGAAATATAATGAAATAAAAGAAAATTCGCAAAAAAAAAAAAAAATTCTAAAATAAATTAAATTCTTAGGAAAATCTTCCCATATTTTGTTATCTAAAAATCTGTACTTTCAAAGAAAATTATATGTTTGCAATAAGGATTATTAAAATCTGATGAACAGTGAGAATGTTAAGATTGTAACAATTTGCTAACTTTTATATTTGTTGAACAGAAAAAAAAATGGTTAAAATTGTAATGAAAATATTTAACTTTTCTTTTCACTATCTTTTATATTTGAACAGGGACGTTATAAAGATAATTAGTAAATTTATAAGATATTAAAATTTATACGCTATCATGCTGGGATAGTTTGATGTTGATATCTAAATATTCTTGGGATTTTATATTCATGTGCCTTGAAGTAATTAATTATAAACAAGTGTCCTCGAGTAATTTCACATGTTGATTCATTACTCTGCAAACTTGTAAAGTCACTCGAAAGCAATTGGTAATAAGTTATTGAATCGAACAGGGACAATATAACCAATTTATAAACGTTGTAAGATATTGAAATAAATGTCCTCATCCTTAAATTTGATATTAACTGAAATTTGATACTTATTTCCTGCTGTGACAATGCTGTGACTATAAATGTTCGTTGATTGCCGTACATTTATTTATTAATATAGCGTCAAATACACTGTACCAATTACCAAGGATAAAATTTAATTATATTTTACTCATTGACCTGATGGTAGGTGGTGGTTTATTGACATGATAGGAAAATTCCTCAGCAACAAGCAATGACATTATTTGTCTGTTACTGACGAACCACATTATCCTGAAAATGCGTAGCTCAGTGCTCCCTGCTAAAATGCATATCTGTAAAAAATACATTATTGTTCCCTGATAGTATACTTACTTCAGAGAAATACTGTAAAAAATTTCCTTATTAGGATTAGTAAATAAATAAAAAATGTAAATTCATTCCTCTGTAAAAAAGTTTTGAATTAGGATTAGTAAAAAAAAAATAAATTCCTGTAAAATTTAAATAAAGATTCTTAGATAATCCTGTTATTACCAAGATTATATTACCAAAAAAAAATTAGAAAATACAACAATTTTTTTGTGTGCGTGCGTGAAATAGTAAGAATTATTCTCGAGTGGGAGAATATATGAACTCTGTAAACAAAAGAATAAAATTATTGAAATTCGAAAATAAACAACAAATTCTGTATTCACACCATTATTCCTCAATCATCCTTACACCTCTTTGTTTACCTATTTTTAAAAAAAATGAAAGAAAAAAAAATTAATATTTCAAACATAAAATTTAAACATAAAATATTAGGTGTGTGTATGTATTAAAACATGATTGCATACTGAGGAACATGAACTGTTATGTTACAAAATGTTATGTGACTAATACATGACTATACGAAATGTTATTTTATTAAATCATGACTATACTTCAGTTTAAACTAAAATGTAAGAAGACTAAAGTGTCTTTTGATTGTGAAGTCAATTAATGAATAAATGTTTCCATGTCGTTTGTATATACACATAATGCTCCATATGTAAGTATTTCATTCATTTATGTGTGCCATTCCCACATATGAATCTATACATAAGATGATTCATTCATACTAATGTTACGTTCATGAGATTTACATGTAAGAAATTTTTACTTTAATCGTAAAATATTTAAATGTTGTTATATTAATGAAATAACAAATCGTGGTATGTAGGTCAAACTAAATGTGTTAGAATTTACTTGACTTCATTGATATTTTAACTCTTTCATTCATACCTTTTAAAGTTACAAGTAGTTTGTAATGACTAAATTATGTGGTTATTATGACTTACACTTAGATGATTATTATGCATCTATCAAATATTATTAAAGTTCAAATGTGTAACTATATCAGTTTAGAAAAAAATGTAAAATTATTACTGATATAAACTTATAATTCATAGTGGGTAGCCGTGTATTGAATCACTAGTGGCCCCCTACCTGTTCACCTATTATGCGTTTTCGCATATTATGTTGAGTAATGTTACCACTTATATTTATAAGATAAATTATCATTAAAATTATTATCTTTTATACATTGGGTCATTGTGCTTTGACAAAAATGTGAAAAAGAAAAAAAAAATATTAGAAAAAATGTTAATGTAAAGTACATTTACTACAAATATTTTATATGAATCTCTAGTGGTTACTCAATTGTCCATTTTTAAATGGTTTTCTTATCTGATGCGCACTTCTAATCATCCGACTAGAGCAGACATTCTTCCTTGTAAAATTACAGAACGAGTATCTGCTTTAGTTTGATGACTAAAATATTTAGTTATTCAAAAAAAAATTATTTTAATACATGATGCTTTTTAAATTATATGCGACTTCAAACTTAGGTACTCTAAATTTAATTTAATTAGAATCAACAAAGTTGAAGTGGTATAAACTTACTTGTTTATTTCCAAGGTGTTCTTACTCTTTGAATCAACCTTTTGATTTAGAACGATGTTGCTCTCTTATATCAGCTGTTTTGCTCTTATTATCAGAATCACACTTCCTTCTTCTAAATTTATTTACTTCTCAAAGAAAGTTGTTTTCTTTCTTGTACTGGTTCAGCATTAACTTTTACTGCTGTCTTCTTATGACGTTAAAGTATCGAATCAATGGTTCTATCTTTTCTTTCCTAAAGATGTTTTGACTTTACATCACTATGGATACACAGGTTCTCTTACCGGTCCAACTACCTTTGTCCTGTATCCGTCTATTTTTCTTTTATTCCTAAAATTTCTATCAGACTGAACAGTTTGTAAAGTCAGTTCCTATACATATGTATTCCGAAGTATATCAGTAGAAAATGTTTGCGAAAGTAAGATTTATTACTATAAACTTCTTTTGTTATTATTTGGTTCCTTCTTCCATTTGAAGCAATGTGTCTGGATAGTTGAACGTGCACTTTCTCGTATCCTTCAACAATGTCAAATTTCAGATTAGTAAGTTCTGATGTTCCTATTTATCCTGTAACATGGTGCTTTAGGCTTCTACACCATCAATCTTTTCTTTAAGATTTTTACTGAGTTTACTCATATCTGTATTTCTTGTTGAACTTCCTATCAAAATGTTCCTTCTACATTTCAACAATTATTAGAGAGATAGTTAAGGTTTCTTCTGTGGTTCCCTTAAGTATTAAATCTATTGTTCCTTTCTTCCCGATCAATGTGTTTTGATCCGTTGGATAAACTTTAATCTCTCAGTTGACTGATATTTATAATTTATCATTTTTGTTCTGTTATTTTTCTTTTCTTTTCTTAACGGTTTTATTTCTTTTAAGTCCTTTATTTATACTTCTACTGTGTCCAATGTGAGTGTTATTTAGTGATAATCTCTTTATTTTGCCTGTCCTTTCCCTCGTTAAGCCAGGAGAAGAAATAACAGACTTCATAAAGAAATTATTTTCAATAACCTTCTTCATGGACTGATTTTCTCTATTCTCGGACATTAACTTCTTTCTGCTCTAAAGGCTTCTTTAATTTATTAAAAGTATCTTAATGTGTGATCTGCTGATATCGTTTTTTATGGTTGTAGTTCTGCAGGGTTTTGGTGATATTCTGTATAAATTTAAATGGCATTTTCTTAATGTTTCTTCATGCCTTTTTCTATATGCATCATGTGTTCAATATTACTTCTTTACATTATAACCTGCATTCATCTGTATTCTTCCGATCACAAATAAATACCGTGCACCTTATCTTGTGTCGCCTTGAAAGACCAAAACTAGAGTTACACCTCTCGAGCCTTTAACCTCTTTACCAAATTCGAAATCGTCTGCATGGCCAATGCTGGCAATTTCTTGGATTTTGTTCTTTCTTTGTTCACAAAGATAGGCGGTTGGTATGATCAGATGAAACTTTTGATTGATCTGCGAATTCAGCTTCATGCTTGTATTATATAGAGAGTTTTAGAGTTGAAGTTACTACTTCGATAAGAGTGACAATGGATGTTTGTCAACAGTCTTTACCTCTACCTTTCTCTTTTCCACAAATATTTAGCTTTCTTTCTGTTAATATCAATCAGCATGAGTCTGAAGACACTTCGTGTCCTATTAGAATTAGAAAAGCTGGAAGGCGAGCATTGTTAATCTCTGTTCCCTTAGAAGGTATTCGCTTATGCTTGAAATGCAGCTTCCACCGGGCAATTCCAGTTTTCCTCTTCTGCTATTAACTCTGTATCTTCTGCTCAATGCGCGATGGCACTTGCGACTTTTAAGATGGTGGACACTTAGACGTTAGAGTGTCATTAACGTTTACCCTAAGTACATTAGAGTTGTGCGATGAAGTTCCTTTACAACTTTACAGAGACTATCATCAATTGGATCAGCGTGTTTTCCGAGTTTTCTTCATCTCGTACTTCCTACGTCTACTCTTTCTTTTCCAAGAGGTTCTACACATCATTATGTGTAAAGCAGTATGATCCTTACAGCTTTCGGTACCTTCTCTCTACGTACCTCATCATTCTAGTTCAACTTTGTGACCATCATCGAATGGACCATTCTCTTATCTCCTTATCAGAATCAAAATATCTGCATCAATCGGAGAGGTCGGACTCCAACAGTTCCTTACAACTGTGGTCCTTACCAGTATAAGCTGCATTCATTCCCATTTGAATGACTATGCACGCTCGGAACGGAATTATTTCATCCTTTGTATATTTACCAAAGGGTTGCAAGTAATGCTCATTCTCAAATGTTAAATCTTTTACCTCTCTGCCATACAGGTAAGTGAGCTAAAGTGGGACAACATTGGTCCTTCCCCGAACCTAATCAGGTATTAACTTGCAATTGGAATCAATCTTCGTGACCCCCTTTCACCTAAAATTTACTATCTTGTATAGGTGGTTCCTACAGCATGTTTTCCTAATGCCTTCTATTACTGGCATAAATCCCAAAAATGGAAAACTATTTTATATGTTAGTTTAAAATGTTTCCAAAATAAATTTAATTATGTGGGGAATAAATAAAAAATATATATAAAATTGGGTTGCTGAAACTTATCTATGCTGTGGTAAATTAATATTATGCTCTTCAAAATATTCTTCCTAAGTTTGTGAAGAATAAACATAATAGAGCGATCTTCATAAAATTAAATATGCTGTAGCCGTTATCTTTGTGCCATGTAATTATTTAATATAAGTTCTTATCGGCTAGCATAATCAAAGTGTTCTTCCATAAACTATGGCTATTTCTATCGCCTATGAATCTATTACTTCCGATTTAAGCTATTTATTTGCTCTGTGCTATTGTGTGTTTGTGCCGGTCTGCTCGGATTTTGCCTGATTTGTTCTGATTTATCACACAGAACAAAATCCTATAATATTTCTATTTATCTGTACGGTTTTCCACAGATAAGAAGTGGCTGGAACCAATCCTTTAAATTTACGAGGCACAAGAGTGATTTTGGTCACTTTGGCATCATCCAGATCATAAATTGATCGACGACGTCTTACGGGTATATTCCCGCATCCTCCTGCGTTTAATGGATTGTCCCTTATCACTTCACTACATCCGAATATCTAAGCTTGGTAGTCTCGATCATGGGTTATTAGTGATATTAGTGCTAAGTTAGGTTTTGCAAAGCTTCAAAATGACTGTCCAATTTCCTTTTGAAGTTTGATCCACCGTCTTCTTCTTACTAATAACACCTTTGAGCCTTGAATCTTGACTTTAGCACTGCTTTCCGTACCTTTTATTAAATACCTCTTCATTCCAAATTGAATGGACTATCCTCATGGCTTTCCTCCATCATGACCTGAATAATTATCTTGATCAGAGAGGTCGGACCTAACAGCGGTTTTAGACTGTGTCCTCACCCATGTAAGCTAAGCTCATACTCCTCCAAATGGATGAGTAAGCAGCTCGGATAGAATAATATTCTTTCTCTGCATTTTACACCGAGTGCAGTAATCTTGTGTCATCTTAACCTTCTCAAAATGAGGGAGCAATGGCCTAGTTAATCCTAATCCGATTATTCTATATTAGGCCACCTCACATACTATATATACAAATATATATATATATTATATTATATTATTATATATATATATAACTAATATATATATATATATATATAATATATATATATTACTATTATATATATATATATATATATATATATGTCTACAATTCATGAATGTATGTATGTATAAAACAATACTGTGTTTATAGCACTCTATGTATATCTAAATACAAATTAATATTAATTTTTCGGTATTTTTTAAGCTTAAGTAAATTAATATAAATTGTTTGGCAAATCCTTTATCAGTAAACTTTAATATAACTATTCGGCAGTATTTTTTATATAAGTAAATTAATATATTACTATTTGGCATTTTTAGTGAGGTACATTAAATATTACTACTTTGGCAGTATTTTTTGTTATTAGTAACATTAATATTACATATTTGGCATTTCTTTTATATATCGGGCAATATGTATACCATACATTTGCACTAACAATTATATATCTATAAATTGACCCACTGCGGTTTTTTTTAATACCTTCATATCAGTCATATTATTAAATTGATAATATTTTAATTGGCACTTTCTTTTATGTACGTAAATAATACTAAATGCTTTAGGCAAAAATATTCTCATGCATTTAAATTATATTTGATATATTATATATATATTTATTATATATATATATATAATATTATATAATATATATATATATATTTATATAATATATATATATATATATATATAGTATATATATATATAATATTATATATATATATATACAGTCTGGCACAATTATTATGGATTTTTCAAAAATTTCAAATTTTCAACAAAATGGTCAACAAAATGTTTCCTCATTTTATTGCAATCAATTTTATTTTTTATACAATAGCACGAACAACATTAATTAATTTTTAGAGACTTTTAGTCTAATATTCGAGTAAATCTTGCAACACTGTAGAAATAACTTGGACCCACGTGTATTAGTCCGCGCACGAGATTTTGACGAAATCATTCTGTGTATTAGTTTGGCTTTGTGAAGTTGAATTTTCTGCCTCTTATAGACTTTTAATTTTTTTTTTGCAGTAATATGTATTGTTCCCAGATGTGATTTATAAAAATAGACTTTGTCTTTATATTTTTTAACAAATCTATGCTATTTAGAAACTTTAGAAAATGGGTAAATTTAAGGACTTGAGTCCACGCAAAGTTTTGGACAAATAAATGTTCTATTAAGTGTAGGTACGCTAAAACAGAAAGAAATAGCCAAAAAATTG
>JABUQX010001735.1:37500-46045 GCA_015478945.1 Trachelipus rathkii | reverse complement strand
TCGTGATATAGTAAAATAGTGAAGAGTAATGCTAGGTACTATAGACCTGTAGTCGTTAGTGTAGATGCTAGGATCTTCTTCCAGACACATAGTGACTAGTGATAGAGTAGAGAAGTTACTCTCTTTCTTCTCACGTAGTTTGTAGTAGTAGTAGTAGTAGTTGTTCCCCTACGGAACCAGTAGTATCAGTTGTAGCAGTCTTCCTGTAGAAACTGTCGTGTTAGGAAGTAGCGATAGTTATAGTGAAAGGCAGGTTGAAAACAGAGCAGCGCAAAAGAACATGGTGAAAACGCTGAATTATAGCAGAAATATTTAATCATGTCACCTGAGCAGTAAACACTTTCCAGTTGAAGGAATGATCATGTTGTTACCAATAAATCTTTGCAGGCGGAAGTGGACCACTAATTGTTTTGGCGTGAAATTAGAGACACAACGTTCGAATGTGTATGACTGCTTGTTGATAGTGGGGCAGGTGTAAGTTTGGTGAGTGAAGCAGTATTGCAGACCTTGAAAGAACCAGTTGAACTTTTGCCATCTGCAAAAGTAGGGGTGAAAGCAATTAGTGGTTTCGGAAGGGGTAAACGAATTCCGATTGACCAGTATGTCAATCTAAAACTACTGTTTCAAGGTGGATTTGAAACTAAGCCCACCGAATGCTTCATCGTTCCTGAAGAATATATGGAGTTCGCCATAGTATTGGGAACATACTCTCTACGGGATAATGAGCTCTTGCCTGATTTGTCTCAAAAAGAACTCATTCGTAGAGAGGACAACGATGATATTACATTAATAGCAACAGGCATTAGTCGCCGCCGTGTGCGTACCCATCCTCATATGGGTCGGATCACAGCAGTTAATAGTGATATATTCAACAATTCGAATATTGATGAAATAGACATCCTGCATAATCAAGCTCAAGATAAAGATCTCAAGTTGATCATTAAAGGTTTTCAGAACAAGGATGTTATGCAAGGATGTTGGCTCAGGGTACATAAAATGTACAAACAATACAGATCTCAGCTGGTATTCGAAAATGGGATACTCTTTCACAAATTAAAATCGGGAGAATTGCTATATGTAATTTCTCTTGATTTTCTCGTTCATATAGTGTTAGGTCTTCACTTTTCTTGTGCCCATATCGGACGAAATAAACTTCTTCAGCTTATTTATAAGCACTTTTGGCACCCGCGTGTAAACCGGGTGGTCTCAGACATCGTCAGATGCTGTCCGATATGTCAAAGACAGAAAACATTTTCTTCTGTTATGACACCTCCGATGTTGAAGATATTGGCTGAGTATCCATTCGACTTGTGTGCAATGGACTTGCTACAATTTCCTCAAACAAGTTCCGGTCACAAGTACTGTATGGTACTCATTGACCACTTTTCCAAGTGGGTTTCGGTTGTTCCTTTATCGAACAAAACCAGTCTTTCTGTTTCTAACAAATTCAAACATCAAATTCTTCCATTTCTTCCAAAAGTTCCAAACCGAATTCTCACCGACAACGGTGCTGAGTTCACTTCTCAGACTTTCCAAAATGTTCTTCAAGAACACAATATCAAGCACATAAGAACTTCTCCGCTTCACCCTGCTAGCAATGGGGTTTGTGAGCGCTTCAACAGAAGTTTAATTCAGATTATCAAATGCTTGGTACTTGAAAATCCCAGTGGTTGGGATGAGGAACTTTCTTCTTCTGTTCTCATTTACAACAACACAGCACATAGTGCTCTCGGTATTTCACCTTCCGACTTTCTTCTGCAGAAGGCTCATTCTCCAACACACAGTTTTCCACAATATTGGAAAGAAGGTAGTGCGAACTTCCGACCATTTTGCGTCGGACAGAAAGTTGCGAAAAAAGTAATTCGCACTGGTCATAGCACTATTCAGAAGTTCAAGAGCCGATGGGAAGGCCCCTATATCATCACTGCAGTTAATGATAACCGGGTCACCTACCTTATTAGACGTGCTAGTGACCAACAAAATAGATTACAGAAAGTCCATTTCTCTCATCTACGAGGATGGATAGATAATTCCCAGTACCTTGCAAATATTTAGCTCGCACCTGAGGTGCGCGAGAAATCTTTACCGACGAAGATGAGAGACGAAGAAGTGGATGAGATGCAGAAGAATCTGAATGTTAAAACTCGTAGCTCAACAGTTCTTCCATATCGCGACATGATATTGAAGAAGATCAATTCAACATTGCGAGACGATGGGATGACGAAAACGTTTTTGAAGGGATTCTCCTACAAATCCCATCAAATGAATCTATTAACGAGGTTGCATAAATCTACTTAAGCGATGGGAATCAAGGGGAAATAGTAGAGAATAGACTACATTGAGTGAAATGGGTCGACGAATAAATGTACATCATGTGAGAGATCTTACCAGGTGTATTCACCTAGTACCGAATGATAAGTTCAAAAAGCACCAATTACTTCAGGATTCTGGACGACCTAGGTTATACTTTTAAGTTCTCGTACTACACCTATTCAGAGAGAATACTTGACCGAAGTGGTATTCGAGAGAGTTATCCACAAAGTTAACTAACATACAGATAGCAAGAACTGTGCGCGCTCTGACATAATTTTTTTCACAGCATAAATTTTTTAGTCGCAAATTATCAGTCAGTTAGTTTTGAAGATAAGCCATAGTACGGGGAAGAGAAAACTTTTGGTGGAATAGAGAGATAGGGAGAAAATCAACGAAAAGCTAAGATGTTTGAATAATCAAGTAGCAAATGTGTAGTAGAGCATTAATCTTAATGGAATTATTATGATATCATATAAACTAATAAATGTACTTGACAAGCATTTAAATCAATGTAACAGCAACGAGGCTGTATGAACATGATTATTTCGCTTGTATACACTACGAGATTATATAGTAATACAAGCATCTTAATAATATACTATTCAGCTTTATATGAATTTAATACACACAGAACATTAGCAAGGGTTATATCATTAAAAATGAATATGAATGTTTTGTGTACTTTCATTATAGGTGAGTTAGAGGGAGCGTCTTCGCGTTCCAAGTTTCATTTACCTCTCAGGATATGAATTCTTTACGTCTCTAATCATACTCTTTGGTCGCCATGTCAAACATCTTAGTTACATTCGTCTTCGAGGACAATTCACAAGATGGCTCACGTTAACTACAACACTCTTTTCGAACTTTTAAATATTCTTAGTGGTCTAGCTGCAACATTCAGACAATTATCTCAGTCTTCCATTTTGCATAACAATCATGTTCGACACTCAAAGTTATATCTTCGCACTGCGGTGCTCCTTATGGAGTTTCCATATCACATTCATCCAAGATTACGAACGAGCTGATAATGATAACAGTATTGTGAGGTTCTGGGTGATCCTGCTCATCTCAGACTTGAATGACAGTGATCTAGAGTTGATTCACATAGAGAAGAAGATCTACCAGGGCTTTAACTTTCTACTGTCGTACACTCACAGATGGCAAGTAGGATTCCTGCGTTGCCATAGAGCTCATATTGTTATAACAACTCCTCTCGGGAGGTGCGTACAATTTAACTAGAGAAGAACACACGGGGGACGTTAGATACTCTCGTAAATTCCACTTACGGCAAACGATTAGTGTTAATATTTCTCAAAGTTATGGTTTTTTACAAATCTCTCGAACACTATGGTTCCATATTTTTTTGTACCATAGGGTTAAACATACAATTCACAGCGTATTGTTCGGAACGAACTGAAGTCTACTGGCTTGCTTGGCTGTAATCATTTGCTTCGTCCCTCTATCCATATATTCTGATATAACTCTACGATTCGGTTCTGTCTAGGGCACTCATTCGCTTAGAAATGTGGCGGCCAGATCGAGTCTATTGTGTGGAGTCAGGGTGGAATTTCTTGGTCGGCACATTGACTTCAATCGGAAATATCACAGAGATAATGGATGTTGAGAATGCGGAAAAAAATTGGGTGGTACTTAGTTTATTTAAGAAGTCTATTGAACGGGAATGATCTACTCGGACTCCAATTACGAGAAATTGGTGGATTTTTATAGACGCTCACTATTAATGGAGGTCGAAAAGAAAAATGAGAATAATAATGGTTTTGAGTGTATGGTCTATGTCACAGAGAACCGGATCAATTTAGAAGAGACGCGTCTCGGCAGTAGGGGACAGGCAGGATGCAGGTGCAAGATATGAAACTGCGACATTTGCTATATTTCTACGATTAATCTCACTCCTCATCTTCTACAATCTAGCTCTCTCAGACATATTCAAGCTGAAACATCTCACTGTAGATCTCGGACATTCATTCCTCTCTCAGCCTCACTGAATACTTGCCTATAATTCTATCAGAACTTTGTTGTTGGTTGTAGTATTTATTATTATTTAATATTTAATATTATTTTAATATATAACTGAAATTTAAAAAAGAATTTTTGTAAATTTTCCCCCTGTTAGGCTAATTTTAAGTACATATTTTCATTTAAACATAAAACACAGATAACAGAGTTGAAGATTGCCCTAGTGGTATTCAACTACCAGTATGATAAGCCAACAACTGTTATGTTCTTTTGTTACTCAACATTTTTTTTTTATTTGATACACCGACACTTATTATGTGCTTATTATTTATCAATTTGTAAATATGTTCTAAAAATCAGAAATCGTAAAGATTAATTTGTAAATGTAAACGAAATTAAATAATTCCTTAATTTTCCAAAATTTGTAAATAATAATTATTTAAATCGTTTTTATATGGAAAATATGTAAATCAGAAAGAAATGTAAATAACTTATCAGAAATCAGAAAATACAAAGTTAATTATTTAAATTATTTCAATTAATTATCTTAAATAATTTCAAGCTGTTGTAAATAGTAAATTTCAATTTAGTAGAAAGGAACAAGAATAAACTTTATTATTTATGTACCACCTACACGGATGCAAATAATAGAGCACAGTATTCTTCTCCTTGCAGTATGAAGACTCTCTTAGCAGTTGGTGCCAGCGAGCTGGAATTGCTCCGTCATGAGAGAAAGCTGCTTCGAGATGAATTCAGCATTCATGTCAGGGTGGATTACAGTTCGGGTCGGACTATCCACGACTGTCCGTCCCGTATCGAAACCCTCATGAAAACCGATGTAGACTTCATCCTGATTTGGGCACTTACACCCTTGGCTTGGCAAAAGAAATCCATCACGAATGGGGATAAAACAGCAACAGTTTTTGAGCCAGTGGTCAACTTTACAGTTGAGGGTGTGCCCAGCCTAATGGAACAAATTACCAAATATGCCAAAAAGAAGAATCCAAGGGTCAAGGTATACCTCATGATTCCAACAGTTAAAGACATGTACGTCTTTAACCAAAAGCGGATCACGAAAGCATGGGGTCCAGCTTTTGCCGATCACCTTAAAGATGACGACTCCATGTCCCCTCGGTTAATGAGAGAACACTCTATCCGTTCCTTCATCCGGTTTGAAGATTTGGCATATTTCAGATACAAGTGGACCGATAAGACCACTCTTCGCGGTAGTGAGGTTTTGAACTACTACTATGGAACAAAACGAAACACAGCCGGAGTATCCTATTAGGTTTTCTTCGAAAGAAGCAGAGTAGCTTCCAACTCCGATGCTTTTAGATGGGCTTTACGCAGAATGCTTGTTCCTCGAATAGAAAAATTTGAAAAATGGAAATATAGTTCTCACTCCACTACAGTTTATCAACTCCACAGTTGGAGTACCCATCGACCTCGAGTCATCAGTCTGACTATTCGTCTGTTCAGTTTTCAGCACCATTACCATACCATTCTCAGATCTTCAATTCTGAAATTACATTTCTACAAAGATTTATCGACGAAGAGGAACGCTTGCTTCAGTTGTATATGCCGCGTTTTCCTCATTAAAACAGACAACAGTTTTCAGCTTTAGGTTTAGGTTTTGTACATATTTTGCTATTAGTTATCAGTCTTATGGTTTTCAGTTTGTGTGTGTGATAGGGATGTAAACAATTCTTTCAGTTTCAGTCATTTTCATTCAGTCTCATCTTTTCGCCGCCTACCACTTACTACCAGATCTCCAGCTCCATCAGTTATGATTATAAGGAATTTAAGTGGGGGCGTAGTTTTAGTGAGGGGGGATGTTGGGGCTACTGTTGCAGCAGCTCCAGGCCCACCCTAATATATCTGGATCCAGCCTGAAATATATCAGAGGCTGTACACCTTTAGTATATTTCATTTGGTTTATACAATTTTTATTATATATGTATGCCTTTTAATCCTAACTGTTTTTCTCCCATCCTGCTAATCACATCATCTTTAGGCATCTTGAATATATGGTAGTTAGCCATTTCCAGATTAATTATTTTTCTGAGTGACCAATTTTCATTGGCCTCCTGTCACATCATTGACTTTGAGTCCTCCCTTTTGTTGTCAAAAGGATTGCCACAATCTTGAAGACGTGAGATATTTTACATTTACATTTATATGGTTTATAGTTTTTGTCTGTCTTTTTTAGATGTGGCTGTCGCTCCATTATATGGCTTATTCACCAGTATGTCTTTTTTTAGATTGATTTACCAGCTCTCTGCCGTCTCTCCAATACCAGTGTTCACCCTTACAGAGAGATTACAATAATCTCCCAGGGTAAGCCATATTACAATGCTTAATTCTATTTTGTGTTTTCTGTTATGGAGCACATTTACCATATATGCCTATCCTTCTATCTTTATACAGGTGCCATCGCTGGGGCCTGTTGTCGGTTTCATAGTGACATCACCGTGGTATTCTCGGTTCCCGTTTTGTGGGACTTTACCCCTCTTCAGATTTTCCCAAGACACAGTTCTCAGAAACAGTCCATCTCAAAGGAACAATAAGTTGAGTGTGTTCTAGGTTTATAGTTTTGCATCCTATACTTTATCACACACTCTAACCTTCTTGTTCCAGATAGTTACTAATATTGACTCTGGAATTCGAACGCACACACATTCAAACGTCAACCCGATTTGAGGTTCGTGTCTACATCTTAGACCGAACCGACAGCTCACAGTTATCAAATATACTTAGATAATCCTCCCCCATAAGTAACTAAATAAACGTTCATTTTATGTTAACGTTTTTATTTCCCTTATCTATTTATGACCTTCATTCCACGAATTCACACGAATATTATCAATATATTCAAGGAGGGTTCTTCAGTTCACGGGTGGATTACTCACTCACAGAAGATTCGTATTTTGCAGAAGGAACGATTGGAAGTGTTCAGGCGATAAGGTAGTTACCGTTAGGAAAATATATAGCTCTTCCGTTGAATAACAGAGGTGGAGGTAGATCGATATTAACCCTTTAGTTAGTGGTTTCAGACTAACCTCTTAACACTTCGTCACACACGTAACAAGTAATCTAACTGGACTATTTTCCTATCTTTTTTTCTATTAGATTAATACTTAATCACTAACACGACGTTCTTTCAGTCTCTGATCTTCGACGCTGTTTTCGTATCTGATCTCACTTTCTAAATTTTATTGGGTGGTTTGGGGACTCTGTTAACAGTTAATAATCCGGGTCTTCTTTCCATTAACTCTCCCTAACACCGCTACATGGGAGGGGGTCTAACATAGTTTGCTTAAAAAAAAACTACCAAGTCTATCTTAGTAAACTCACTCCTCGGAGCCAAGTAGATCGAGCTGACATTAAGGTCGGTGCAGGGCCGGATTACCCAATGGACCAACTGGGCCATGGCCCCGGGCCCCGCGCTTAGGGGGCCCCGCGCTTTTGGGCTTGTAGCCTATTTTTTAGCACGCTTTTCAAAATTTTCAAAAATTTCAAACATTTTTTTTTTATAAGTTTTTGTGATCAAAGAACATTATATATACAATATATATATATATTATATATATTTGTAATAATATTATATAATATATAAATATTATATATATATATATATATATATATATATATATATATATATATATATATATATATATATATATATATTATATATATATATTATATAATATAATAATATAATAATAATGAAAAATATGAAAATGTCTTGAAACTCTTTTAGCACAAAATCAAAGTTCGAACGTGTAAGAAACAAAGTAAAAACGTTCCAAATCGTTATATTTTCGCTTAAGAACTCGTTCGAATGTGTGTTCAAAGCTGTGCAAGATATTCTTAATGTCTTAATATATATATATATATATATATATAGTTTATATATATATAATATATATATATATTATTTATATATATATATATAATATATATATATATATATATTATATAATATATAATATATATTATAATATATATATATAATATATAATATATATATATATATATATATATAATATATATATATATATATTATATAATATATATATATATATATTATAGTATTATATATATATAAATAAAAATTATTATTAAACTTTTTTTTTTTTTGAGAACGCATTCGAAAGAGTTCTGCGAAATAAAACGTTCGGATCGTTCTGAGTCAGAACGTTCCGAAACGAAACACTTCTGTTTCAGTTACTTTTAAAATTTTTGTCATTTGGTG
>JABUQX010001735.1:27500-32500 GCA_015478945.1 Trachelipus rathkii | reverse complement strand
AAGGAAACTTTTGGTAGAAGTGCAAGAAAAGTATGTGATTGTGATAAAGCTGGAAGTACGAGTAGTAATAGTGAATGGTGGAATGAGGAGGTGATGCATGCGCTTAAATGTTTAAATAAAGACGTGGTTGAATATGTTAAAAACCAGTGATGAGGTATCGAAAGAAAGGTGAATGGGAAATATATAAGGAGAGAAAAGGAAGAATAAAAGTTACATATGCAGGAGGAAAGAAGAGGTAAATGAACAGTTAGCAGAAGGATGAATTGGGACTTACAAGGAAATTGGAAGCTTTTTTGAATGGAAATAGGTTAAGAATAAGAGTAGGGGAAAATTTTATAAAATAATGAGTATGTATATTACTTTCCCAGCTGATGAAATGGATGTAAGAAGAGTGTGGAGTGATCCTTTGGTAAATCTCCATAATATTGGCAGTACAGAAGAGGTGATAGTAAATCTATGTGAGCTTGATGATGTAAGAAGAAACAGGCATTTTGAAGATCAAATTCTATACAGTGCACAACTCCAAAACTTTCTGTTCAGACAGATAAGACGGGCATTTTAAAAAAGAGGCACTGTGGGGTCCTCCACAGTTTTTGCAATGTGGTATGTTTTCACAGGGAATGTGAAATTCTTCTCCTCAGACTGGATATAATATGTCATGCGTCCCCTACAGTATTTTCTTGGATGACCAACCCGCCAGCATTTAAAGCAACTTCTGGGTCGGGGAATAAACGTACGAGCACTGTAGCTTGTAAACCCAATTGTCACTTTGGTAGGGGAAATTAGGGTGCTAAAGGTCAACAGCAAAGGAGGATTTGGGGTATCAAGTGAGTCCCGAAGTGGGGGAAATCAGCAAACGTTAGTAACAGGAAATCATTTTTGCTGTAGATTCTTAGAATTCTAAAAAATAAATGGTGCTTTTGGATGTGTTTCTTATTTTATCAGGAGTGAAAATAAAAGGGATGTTTTTAAGGATGACAATATGCAACTTTGATTCCGGATAGTAGCTTGAACGAGAAGGGACCCATTTTTCATTAACGTGAGTGGGGCGTCTTCAAGTGCATCTCTAAGAATACTGGTTCTTTGTTCAGTAATAGCTTTGGAGGTAGTGGATCCCAATAAGTAATATATTGGGAATGACGTGTCAGCTGGCAGTCCCGGAGGGGGAGCAGCATATGGAGTAAACAAATGAGAGCGACTATGACGGGAAGGCACCTTTTCAGGAGTGCCCCAACTGTTTTGGGCACCGGGGTTGTCAGCTACGAATTTGTGTGATTATGCAGAGGACTTTCAGGTGTAGTAGAAGAAAAAGAGGTAACACCTGGTTTAGTAGTAGGAGGGACCGAGGTAGTATCAGACTGAGAACCCAACAGATGGTAATTGTTGTTGTTATTGCTGCTGGTTTGCTCGCCTTGGCTTAAAAACGTTATTTATTCAAGGGCCACTTTCAAAATATTCAATATTTTCAAAACCTCATACTTCTTCTCCATATATGAGCAATAACAACAATAAAACAAATGATACATAAAAGTAAATAACAGGATGGGTTGGAAAGGTGTATATTTCATTAGAAATGGTAGCACTTCTCCCAGCTACAGTTTACAGGCCAGAGACCTACACAATCTCCCGGACCCTACTGCTTGGGATAGGCTGTGAATGTGGCTTTGGAAGATCCTCCCAGAATCCCACTCCGGATTTCTCCCGTGTATCACACGGCACCTAGTAACTTCACGTAGAGTCAAAGATTATACATCAAAGCGCAGAAAAGCCTCCTTAGTAGCTAGCTGAAGGTTCGAGTTCCCTCGATTGGCGGCTCTGTGAAACGTGAACTAAAAATACTGGTTTTCTACAGTACCCTCATCCACGGGGAAGAAGTTTGAGGTGGGCTGAAGACCCATGCAAGAAGAAGCACCAGAAAACCCACCAGAATCAGAGAGATGTAAAAGTTAGGCAATCCTAGATGCAAAAGAGGGAGCAAATGAGTGAAAAATGGAGAGCTGAATCATCGGCGTAAGAGTGAACAAAGTTAGAAGTGCAGCTGAGGAGATCGTTGATGGAAAGTAAGAATAAAGTTGGAAATAAAAAAGAACCTTCAAAAAAACACAATTTACGGGAAATTAGGAAAAGCTCGTTCCATCAACGAGTGCTGACATGGAGCGATCAGAGAGAAAACTTGATAAGAAAAAGCTAAGAGAAGGAGGAAACCTGAAGGAGGGAGCATAGAGAGCAGTGGCGCGTGTCATACTCGGTCAAAATTTTTTGATAGGTCAAGCGCCATCACACAAGAATCCCCATATTCCATAATGACAGAAAATCAAAAGTCAGTAAGATAGGAAAGTATGTCACTAGTTGACCTTAGGCGACGAAAACCATACTAATGATCTGAAAAAAGGGAAACGAGACTCCAAATGATCCAGGAAAATAGTGTTAAGGAGATTTTCAAAAATTTTAGACAAAATACAAATGAGAGTTATAGGACGATAGTTTGAAGGATCAGAATGGCTTCCCTTTTTTGGGATCGACCTGAACATATGTTCGATTCCAGCATTTATGAAAAGTGTTAGCATTAGGGCATAGAAAATAGTTGAGCAATGACAGCAGCCAGCTCAGTTGCACACTCCCTCAGCAAACGAAGAGGAATGCCATCCGGACCACTAGCCTTCTTGAAGTTCATAGATCTCAGGATCTCATTCACCTGATCATTTGTAATCACACCTAGAGACATAGGAAACCTGAGAGGAGAATGAGTAGGAGGAAGGATGAAAAATCGTCCGGGGTAGATTTAGATAAGAAAAGGAGGCCGAAGAAATTGGCCTTTTGAGAAGGAGAGTTAGCTACAAATCCGTCGGAACAAATAAGGGGTGGAAAGGAAGATTTAAAAAAGTTGTCAGGGATGTTTTTTGGAACGATGGCAGAAATTTTTATCAGTAGGAGAACCAAGGAGGTTGGCATACTTTCCTTTAGTAAAAATGATATTAGCTTATTGAGTAATATCCCTGCAAACGATTCCTAGCATAATGAAAATTAGTAATACTGATAAGAGAACGAGTGTTTTTTCATGCCCGATGAGCGATGCCTCCCTCCTGAATGGCACGAGAGCAAACTCGATCGAACCATGGATTTTGGGAAGAAAATGTTTAAGATGAATTTAGAATAAATCTGCTCATTCCATCGGTGATCACGGCATCTAACTTTTCAGCAGTGACCGAAGCATCCTCAGAGACGTCAGAAAGTACGTTTAGGGCATGGTGGATCTGCTTGAAAGAAAATATTACAATTAAGAGCTACGATATTGTGGTCAGATTTACCGATAGGAATTAAAATGATGTATTTATATTGAGAAGGAGTAGCGGTGAATCATAAGTCAAGCGTGTTCAAGAATTGGTTTGTTCGATCTGGGACATGTATGTATAGGTATATGATTACGTTCCTTAATTAGATGTTCCAAATCTTTGAGAATACTGAATGTTTTGGCCTCCTCCCAACCTACATCAGTATAAGAGAAACCCAACCACTCAACTTGGTGTACATTGGAATCCCCTAAATAAAGTATCTCTGCATTTGGATTGGATGAACTAACATTCTCATGAAAAGTAATAAGAAAATCAAAAATGGAGTAAAAATATATTCCATTAAGGGAGCAGTAGCAGAAACAAGATAATGATAGTAGTAGGGAGGAAAATTTAAAGCCATAAAACATCGAGGTTAAGGGATCCAAGGTTCTCGAGATGTGTTACAAGAATATAAATGTTTATATAGGCACTGACTCCACCATTCAGTCTGAAATTGCAAAATAAGTATAGTTGAAGATATTAGTTAGGTTTATTATTTTCTGGGTCTCAGGCAATAATAGGATTCATTATTAGCACGCAAGCTACGGACGATGGCAAAGTCAATAGAGAACTCTCACATGCGCCACCCTCTACATCTTCCCCGCCCAGTCATTCAAACTGCAACACACGCAAAAAAACTCACAACCCTAAGTACAAACCTTAAGCAAACAAAATCAGATACAAATAAAAAATAAATAAACAGAGTGACAAAAAATAATTATTGATAAATTCGCGATACTAAAAAATAAATAATTAATTTACTCACTAAACTGTAAACCCCAAAACCCTAGTTTTTAAAACAACAACAATAAAACAATAATAATAACATTAAAAAGAAGCTTAAAATTTATTAGGAATAGGTAAAATTGACAAGAAAGTTTGCTGGGGTAAATAAAAGTAGCCTAATACCAAGATTTTATTAAACAAACAAAATAACTAAACTATATATTTTATTAAACCTATATGTTGCTAAACTAAATTTTAATAAACCATCTTAAAAACTGACTAAAACATACAGTAGCTGTCATAAACTATATAAAAAAAATTAAACGAAATACTTATTTTTATGTAATAATATAAATGGCGGTTTCTTTGGTTATTAGAACTATATAAATTAATAAAACTGGAAAGCACTTAATAAACATTAACACATTTATTAAGGTACAAAACTAATTAATAAATAAAACACACCCACACAAGCACACATATATATATATACATTATATATTACATATATTATTATTATTATTATTATTATTATTATTATATATATATATATTATATATATATATTATTATTATACATATATATTATATATATTATTATTATTATTATTATTGGTTATTATTTTATATTATATTATTACATATATTATAATTATTATATATATTATTATTATGTATAAATTATTTTATATATATTATTATTATTATTATTATTACATATTGTTATATGTTATACATAGCTGGAAGCCATTAATATATATTACAGTTATTTTACATATTATATATATATATTATTGGTTGATGGCTATATTATTATTATTATTATTATTACATTGGTTATTGGTTATGTTGGTTACAGCATATACATATTACATATTAAATATTATATAATATTCTTATATATATATTTAAATATATATATATATATATATATATATATATA
>JABUQX010001734.1:15000-19255 GCA_015478945.1 Trachelipus rathkii | reverse complement strand
AATCATAACTGAGTAAATGACAAATCAATTACTGAATTTTTTTAAGAAAGACATTTGAAAAAGTGGAAAGTTCCGGTAAGTACCGGCCGGAACGCAGAACTTTTAAAAAATAAACCAATATATATAATATATATACATATATATATATATATATATATATTATATAAATATATATAATATATATATATTAATATATATATATATATATATATATATATATATATAGATATTGGACACCACAGGGTAACGGGCAGAGCCCTAGGCGAGGAATGAGTGTATCACATCACTCTTAACCTTTTACTCTTAAACTTACCACCACTTCCCACATCCATTTTATAATAATCAATAGCTGTATGCCCGATGACTAACCAATCACAGCTCAACATTCCTTATAAATACAGCGATGAAATTGTGAACTACAACAACATATAAACAACTGGAACAAGTGACTTTTCAACAAACAATGGAATTGATTCACCACAAAAGTCCTTTTTATAAAACCAACGTGGAACAGTTGACTTTCAACAAACAATGATGGATTCACCACCAAAAGCCTTTTTATAACCCAACTGGAACAGTGACTTTTCAACAACACAATGATTGATTCAACACAAAAAGTCCTTTTATAAACCAACTGGAACAGTGACTTCAACAAACAATTGATTGATTTCACCACAAAAGTCCCTTTTTATAAACCAACTGAACAGTGACTTTCAACAAACAAATGGCATTGATTTCACACAAAAGTCCTTTTTATAAAACCAACTGGAACCAGGACTTTCAACAAACAATGATGATTCACCACAAAAGTCCTTTATTAACCAACTGGCAACAGTGACTTTCAACAAACAATGATTGATTCACCACAAAAGTCCTTTTTATAAACCAACTGGAAACAGTGACTGACTTTCAACAAAACAATGATTGATCACCACAAAAGTCCTTTTATAAACAAACTGGAACAGTACGACTTTCAACAAACAAGATGATTACACCACAAAAGTCCTGTTTATAAACCAACGCGAACAGTGACTGACTTCAACAAAACAATGATATTCACCACAAAATCCTTTTTATAACCAACGGGAACAGTGACTTTCAAACAACACAATGATTGATTCACCACAAAAGTCCTTTTATAAACCAACTGGAACATTGACTTTCAACAAACAATGATTGATTCACCACAAAAGTCCTTTTTTAAACCAACTGAACAGTGACTTTCAACAAACAATGATTGATTCACCACAAAACGTCCTTTTTAATTAAACCAACTGGAACAGTTGACTTGACTTTCAACAAACAGATGATTGATTCACCCACAAAAGTCCTTTTTATAAAACCACTGGAACAGTGACTGACTTTCAAACAAACAATGATTGATTCACCACAAAAGTCCTTTTATAAACCAACTGGAAACAGTGACTGACTTCACAAACAATGATGATTCACCCCCAAAAGTCCTTTTATATCCAACTGGAACAGTGACTTTCAACAACAATGATTGAGCACCACAAAAGTCCTTTTTTATAAAACCAACTGGACAGTGACTGACTTTCAACAAACAATGATTGATTCACCACAAAAGTCCTTTTTATAAACCCAACTGTACAGTGACTTTCAACAACAATGATTGATTTACCACAAAAGTCCTTTTATATAAACCAACTGGAACAGTGACTGACTTTCAACAAAACCAATGATTGATTCACCACAAAAGTCCTTTTTATAAACCAACTGGGAACAGTGACTTTCAACAAACAATGATTGATTCACCACAAAAGTCCTTTTTTATAAACCAACTGGAACAGTGACTTTCAACAAACAATGATGATTCACCCCCAAAAGTCCTTTTTATAAACCATATGGAACGTAGACCTGACTTTCAACAAACAATGATTGATTCACCACAAAGTCCCCTTTTAAACCAACTAGAACAGTGTCGTTTCAACAAACAATGATTTGATTCACCAACAAAAGTCCTTTTATAAACCAACTGGAAGCAGTGACTTTCAACCAAACAATGATTGATTCACCACAAAGGTCCTTTTTAATATAACCCAACTGGAACAGTGACTTATCAACAAAAGAGATTGCTTCACCCAAAAAGTGTCCTTTTATAAACCAACTGGAACAGTGACTTTCAACAAACACATGATTGAATTCACACAAAAGTCCTTTCATAAACCAACTGCAGAACAGTGACTTTCAAACCCAAACAATGATAATTCACCACAAAGTCCTCTTTTTATTATAAACCAACTGGAACAGGACCTTTCAACAAAACATGGATTGGTTCACCACAAAAGTCCTTTTATAAACCAACTGGAAACATGACTTTCAACAACACAATGATTGCATTCACCACAAAAAGTCCTTTCTTATAACAACTGGAACAAGTGACTCCTTGCAGAGCGAGAGCGAGAGTTGAGTTGATTCACACAAAAATCCTTCCCTTTATAAACCAAAACTGGAACATGACTTTCCAAACAAACAATTGATTGATTCACCACAAAAGTCCTTTTTATTAAAACCAACTGAACAGTGACTTTCAACAAACAATGCATTGATTCACCACAAAAGTCCTTTTTTATTAAACCAACTGGACAGTGACTTTCACAAACAATGATTGCATTCACCACAAAAGTCCTTTTGTATAAACCAACTGGAACAGTGACTTTCAACTAAACATGATTGATTCACCACAAAAGTCCTTTTGTATAAACCAAACTGAACCAGTGACTGTCAACAAACAATGATTGCTGTCACCCCAAAAAGTCCTTTTTTATAACCAAACTTGGGAACAGTGACTGCAACAAACAATGATTGATTCCCACAAAAGTCCTTATAAAACCAACTGGAACAGTTGACTTTCAAACAAACAGATGATTGATTCCCCACAAAACGTCCTTTTTATAAACCAACTGGACAGTGACTTTCAACAAACAATGATTATTCACACAAAGTCCTTTTTATAAACCAAACTGGACAGTGACTTTCAACAAACCAATGATTTGCTTACCACCAAAAGTTCCTTTTTTATAAACCAACTGGGAACAGTGGACTTCAACAAACAATGATGAAAATATCACCACAAAAGTCCTTTTAAAACCAAACTAGAACATTGACTGTTCAACAAACAATGCATTGATTCACCACAAAAGTCCTTTTTATAAACCAACTGGAACAGGACTTTCAACAACAATGATTGATTCAACCACAAAAAGTCCTTTTATAAACCAACTGGAACAGTGGAATTTCAACAAAACAATGAAATTGATTCACCACAAAGTCCTTTTTATAAAACCACTGGAACAGTGACTTTCAACAAAACAATGATTGATTCCCCACAAAAGGTCCTTTTTATAAACCAAAACTGAACAGTGCTTTCAAAAAAACAATGATTGATTTCACCACAAAAGTCCTTTTTATAAACCAAACAGGAACAGTGACTTTCAACGAGAACAATGATTGCCTTTCACCCCAAAAATCCTTTTTATAAACCAACCTGGCAACAGTGACTTTCAACAAACAATGATTGATTCACCACAAAAGTCCTTTTATAAAACCAAAACTAGAACAGTGACTTTCAACCAAACATAATTGATTCACCAAAAAGTCCATTTTATAAACCAACTGGAACAGTGACTGACTTTCAAAACAAACAATGATTGATTCACCACAAAAGTCCTTTTTTAAACCAACTGGAACAGTGACTTTAACAACAATGATGATTCACCACAAAAGTCCTTTTAGTAAACCAACTGGAACAGTGACTTTCAACAAAACAAATGAGTGATTTCACCACCAAAAGTCCTTTTTATAAAAACCAAACGGAACGCTGACTTCAACAAACAATGATTGATTCACCACAAAAGTCCTTTTTATAAAACCAACTGGAAAGTGACTTTCAACAACACAATGATTGATCCCCACAAAAGTCCTTTTTTATAAACCAACTTGTTGGAACATGACTTTCAACAAACAATTGATTGATTCACACAAAAGTCCTTTTATAAACCAACTGGAACAGTCAGACTCAACAAAACAATTGGATTGATTCACCACAAAAGTCCTTTTTATAAACCAACTGGAACAGTTTGACTTTCAACAAACAATGATTGATTCACCAAAAAGTCCCTCCTTTAATAAACCAACTTAGAAACAGTACTTTCAACAAACAATAAATTGATAACCACAAAAGTCCTTTTTATAAAACCAACTGGAACAGTGACTTTCAACAAAACAATGATTG
>JABUQX010001734.1:0-7500 GCA_015478945.1 Trachelipus rathkii | reverse complement strand
ACCACAAAGATGAAGAGAAATTCCACAGAACGAGCATGCAGGGAAAGAAAGAACACCGCAAGCAACTAGCCTGAAGATTACCAAAGATCACCACAAAACTCGTGAGCAGACACAGCACCCTTGAGCTACGAGGGCGTCCGTAAGGTGGTCGTACACGGGGTGGATAATTCCCTCGAGGACCTGACCGCTGTCGGCTACCTATAGAAAAGATAAGTTACCAACATGGCGCCGCAAAAATAGAGGGTCAAATGAACTGTGGAAAGTACAGAACACTTTATAAGCCTTTTGGCTTTTGACTCGATCCTGATCCAAAAGCCGGTGAACAGAGCCCCCAAACGATATAGAACAGTATCCATACCAGGGCGAATGAGGCCCTTGTATAGCTGAGTAACTGAGAAGAGGAAAAAAATGTCTCACAGTCTAAACAGAAACTCCCAGTATTCTTTGAAGCCGCCCTAGCTACCGTTGTGATGTATGAGGTTTCCAAGACAGATTTTTTGTTTATGTTAAGGCCCAAGGATGTTTATATTGTCAACAGGAGAGGAGAGACGAGAGAAAGTCGACAAGATATAGGAAAGTTTAGAAGGTGTTTTAGAGGGAAATTTGTAGAAGTTGAAGTTTACAAGAAGACATTCACAAGGTTTAGACGACCCCAATCGGAAATTCTATTCAGATCAGCGAGAGAATAGAATCGCGAAAGTTACGACGAGATGCACATTCTAGAAGTAAAAAAGGACAGAATTGAATGCAGTTGAAGAGATGAAGGGTCGATTCCATCGGCATAAGAGTGCTAGGAGTTAATGCCAGGTAGAGAGATCATTAATGAAAAAGGTAGATAAAGTAGAAGTAAAGCCGAACGAACCCTGAAGAAACACCACTATGACAGAAAAAGAAAGAAGTCGCTCCAATCAACCACATTCATTATTGGCGACATGAAAAGAAAGCTAGACATTAAGATAACAGCAAAGAGAAGGAGAAACCAAAAGGAGGGAGCTTGGAGCAGCGAGCTTGACGCGTGCCATCTACCCGGTCAAATGCTTGGAATTTTGTCAAATGTCACAACGCAATGCTGCCCATAGTCTCTTTGCGCAGACGAGACCATGAATAGGTTGAATGAAAGCAAGTTAATATCACCACTTGACCTAAATATCGAAAGCCCGTAACTGATGATTCGGAAAGGCAGAGAATGAGAATTACAGATGCCTAAGAATGAGAGTAAAAGATGTTTCAAAGATCCTTAGAATAGATTTACAAGGATATCTATAGAGGCGAAGTTACAAGTTTTGAAGGGATTTCTTTACCTTTGGTATTGGTTGAGCATTTGAACACTTCCAAGTCCAACACTGAGGAAAAGTGCTAGTAATGATGCATAGAAATTCAACTAATAGTTGAACGAGCGCGGGTCAGCACTTAGAGCACAATTCCTTCAAACTCGGCGGAGGAATGCCATTCCGGGACACCCGCCTTACCTAACGTTCATAGATCTCAGAAGCCCCGATGACCCGAATCAATGTAATCAAGGCTACAAGAACATAGACACCTGAGAAGGAGAAGGAGAAGCGATAAGAGCGAGGATGCCAGAATCGTCCAAGGTTGCATTAGGAAAATAGAGAGCCGGCGAAGAGATTGGCTTTCAGCTTGCGGAGTAGCAAACAAGGCCATCAGCAATAAAATTTAGGGCAAAAGATGATTTACAGAAATTGTTTAGAGATTTTTTTTGGCAAGATGCCAGAAAGATTTGGTAGTAGAATCCAAAGGAGTTAAGCGCCACTTTCGTTATGAATGAAAGCTCGCTTTAGCTCGTCGAAGAGGTATCCCTGCAACGATTCTAGCTGAGTGAAAATTAGCAGAGATGATAGGAGAACGAAATTTTTCACTCCGATACGCAGCTTCTTAGCTGAATCGGCCATGAGAAACAAGCACGATCTCGAAACCATGGACTCTATGAGGAGAGAAAGATTTAGTCGAAGAAGGAATGAACTGCTTCATCCCTCAACGATTACAGCTCACCTTAGTGCAGAAAGCCAAAGCGTTATCGAGATCAAACCAGATCATATCCAATTATAGTAGCGTAGAATCGAGGCAAGGCCCCCCAAATCAGCCCGATCAAGTGACAGAAACAAAAAGCATAGGGCAGGATGGATCTGTTGGAGAGAAAATATTGAAACTTAAGAGAATTATTAAGGTTGTGGTTCAGAATTTACCAATAGAGCGAAATGATTTATGATTTTATAGAGAGAAGAACTAGTGGTGAAAACATAGGTCAAGTGCATTTCAAGAATTGTTGGATTAAAGAAGTAGTTGTGAATAGAAAACAGTGTGTACAACCTAAATGCAATAATCATACATGGAAATATGAAGAGTGCGCCCCAGGTTTCAGAGCTGGTACTATTGTTCCTCATAATATCATATATATATACTATAATATTATATATATATATATATATATATTATATAAGCTATATATATTAACTATATATATATATATATATATATATCTACTATATATATAAATAACTATTATAATATATATATATATATATAATAATATATATATTATATTATATAAGATAATTATCGGCGTTAAATGCAAGTACATTCTTTGGAGCCAGAGGATACCAAAGAGGCCACCTCAGTTAGGAAAACGTAGGATGTATAAAGATTCAAAATGATCTGATAAACTTCTTGGGTGCGGCAGATAAGTGGCAAATGATTTTTTATAGTAAAAAATTTAAGGTTCTTCACCTAGGTTTCTCAAATAAAAGTTTTACTGCCGATAATAGAATGCAGCGGATTAGCTTGACCTGTGGACTAAGAAAACATAAGATATAGGTGTAATTATAAGCCAAGTAATTGAAAGCTAGCTAATCAGTGTCTGAAGCAAATAATACAAGCCTCGGAAAGATTCTTCCCACTTTGAATATGAAATGAGTATTGTTTTTAATCAAGATAACAACTGATTATAATGGAGATTTTAGGTTAAGAATGAAGAATTCATTAGAAAGCTTTATTTAAATTTTAAAGAAAGAAATAGCATATCCTAGAGAGAGTGCAAAGTATAGTCAACAAGGATGATTTCATGGAGTTTATCGTAAAGAAAGCCTATGAGAAAGAGGCTGAAGGACTTAGGAATGTTTTTTTAAGTAGAAAGGCGATTTCTCAGACGGGACATGTTCTTTAATTTTTCAAGACCTTCATTTTAAAAGCTAATGACCACACTGGAGAGCCAATATTATTTTTCATTGTAGAGCAAGGAGGGAGACCAGGGGTCATAGTAAGAAAACTTTTCCGTAACAGCATGCCATCTTGATATAGAAAGCATGCATTCAGTATAATAGGGTTGTAATATTTTGGAATGGTTTGCCACAGAAGGTTGTAGTGTAAAGTCAGTATATTATATATTATATATATATACTTATGATATAATATCAATACTATATATATATATATAGTATATAATAATTTATATATATATCTATATATATATATATATATATAATACTATATAATATATATATATATACATTTTCAATAGGGAATCCTGGGAACTGAAGCGATGACTGCTGAAAAATGCCACGCCTCGCAACTGGCCTTGTAATATTATAATATATATATATAATTATATAATACTTATATTTATATCATATTATATATTAATATATATACTTTATATATATAATATATATAAATATATATATATTATATATATATATTTTATATATATAATATACTAATATATAACATGGGCGGCGTTCAGCAGGGGGCAGGTGAGCAGTGCCCTCCCCTCAGAAAGGTACTTACTCTCTATTAGATCTACCTGCGAATATTTTTCACCAACGTCCAGTTCCGGTGCTCTTAAGTACGTTTTTACCGACATATAGGCATAATAGAGCATAATATTATATTATATATATATATATATATATAATATATATATATTATATATATATATATATATATATATATATATATATATATTATTTATTATATAATATATTATATATATATAATACTATAATATATAATATAGTATATATATATTATATTATATATATTATAATTAAATAAATATATTATAATATATATAATATACGCGAATATAATAGCGAAGAGCATTGCGCAATCGTCATTTTTCACATTCTCTGGGACGATACCAGAGTCTTCTCCACTCATTTTATGATCTCTTTAATTGAGACAAGAAACCCTGTGCGTTATTCCCTATCCTGTATTTTTCTGAATTTTATTAATAATACTATACTATATATATATATTATATATATATATTATATAATATATATATATAATATATATATATTATATATAAATATTATTAAATATATTATATTATAACTATATATTATATATAATAAATATATATAATTATATATATACTATGTATATTTATCAATATATATATAGTACATTATATATAATATATCATATATAATAATACTACTGAGATAACTAACAATATATATCATACATCTTATAACATAATATACATACCATCATATATATATGAACATGGCAATCCAAGATGTTATGGAGCCAGATGGTGATGACTTGGATATTGAAGTTGTAATAAAGCGTTTATGGAGGTATAGTCAAGGGATTGATGAATTTCCCTATAATTAATAGTTACCCTTATATAAGTGTCAAAGGGCAGATAAGGGAACTGTAGTAACACTCATACATAGAGGGCAATATTACTCTGCAGTCTTGTATGGAAGACCATATGCTCGCGATTTAATGGCTCGAAAGAAGTGCTTTTCGTGAGTGACTCGAATGACTGATACCGCTAGAGAGAACAACGAGAGGAGTACAATTAGGAGTGTGAGGAATGTGTGATCAAATCCTTTATATTGAAACAATCATGATTGAGAAAATGACGAGGAGAAGCCCTCCCAGAACAAATATGTATTTATGGTTCAAGGTAAATTTCGCCATAAATAGAGAGCCTCCATCTCTAAGAGATGGATTGGGACAGTTTTGTGTACTAGCATTCTAAATGGAATTCAAACAGTATGTAATGACCGTATAGAGCGTCTCATGTAAGAATAAATAGGTGTCAATGGTGATTGGCTTAAGATTAATAGCGTGAGACAGGGTTGTGTTATATCATAAATATTCAATTTGTATATAGGATGGGGTTATGAAAAATTCGAGGTGGGGATGGCAGGGAAATGGTGTTAGAATGATTGGGAATGAGAGAGGAGAGGGTGCCCTACCTATTTATATGCAGATGATTTTGGTTTTGTGTGGCGAATCTGAAGAGCATTTGAGAGGATTGGTAGAGATATTTGGCGCAGGGTACTTGAAAAAGAGGGTTTGAAAGTAAACGTAAATACAGAGATAAGGTTGTGAGTGAGGACGGACAGTCCTCAGTGTGAAGTTTAGTTAGATGTGGCAGCTGGACAAGTGTACTGAGTTTAAATATTTCAGGGTATGTTTTGCGATGAGAAGGAACGGTATGATGCAAGTGGTAGCTAGCGAAAGTTGTGAATGGCAGAAGGTTGTTGTGCCAATAAATTCAGTAGATGAATGTAAAGGACTTAAGTCTTAAGTGCCGCGTACGGTCTTTACCAATGAGGGTAATGTGTACCTATCTGTATCGTATCAGGTAGTGAGACTATGTCTGAATAAGAAGTATAGACTAAAGTTCCCAATTGTACCAGATGACTCCTTAGGAGCCATGCCTAGGTGTCGAAGAAGAATTAATTAAAATAGGAATGAAATTATAGAAGTTGCTGTGTGTGAAGAAAGGGGTCGTGTAAATCGAGAGAATAAATGGAAACAGTAATGTTGAGATGGTTCTTGGTCATGCTGAAAGGTATTAGGGGGGGTGGTAAATGAAGTCCGGTTGTTAAGCGATGTAATAGATTGGAGTGTGTTGGGAAAACTGCCCGGATGGAGACCCGAGAGAAAGTGATGAGTCCCGTGACCCCGAATGTCCTGAAGGAGAGAAATGTGAGTTGGAGAGGAGGAAAAAGTCATTTCTGATAGCGAGAGAATGACCCCCGGCGGTTTTGATGGGCATGGTGTGGATGGAAGGGAGAACTACATACCGATTTAAATATGAGGGTCGTCTATGAAGCTCCTACGGGTGGATTTTCCTGTCCTGGGACAATTTTCACCTAATTAAATTGACCCAGAGGGTGCCGAAAGCTGGTTTCTGTTCAACCATTTGTCATGTTCTCTACTGCCTTTCAATACAATTTACAACATAATTTACTAAATCCTTGGGAAAAAAAGCGAGATAAAGAAAGAAGAAAGAAAAGATACTAACTATATATATACTATATATATATAGTATTATATATATATATAATATATTATTATATTATATACTATATAGATTAATATATATATATATATAATTTTATTATATATATAAGTATATAATAAATAGTATAATATATATATATATATATAGATATAGTATATATAAATATATATACTCTATATATAATATAATATATAAATTCTAGATTTGTGCTTAGTCGATTCTAATTCTCTTTATAGCGCGTGTGCTAATCCTGTTAAGTATTGACGATCACTATCCATCTCCACACTCTATCCCAGCCTCTAACCTATAAGCAACAAATTAATAGTTCCAGTTATCAGATCCCACTGATATCTTAGGAAGATTCCTTGACCCTACGTTTACCTTAAAAATATTAGAATCAAAATCATTTTTGTTTCTGTTACAAATAATTATTATGGCTGGAGAAGTGCTATCTCTTCACTAAGCATTTTCTGGGTGAGGTTGAAAGAAGGATCCGTCAGGCGAGACGCAGCCCCCCTTTCAAAACCCCGCCATTCGAGCTGCCCCTCATATAAAATCCTTTTGTAACATTACGTTCAAAAAGGTACCTTTTCAGTTCCAATCAACCATACACGTATTAATTCTCTTTAGCTCTCCTAGGAAATTATCTCGTTAAATCCTAGCGATTCTAATCAGCGACTTTATACTTTTCCAGTCTCCCAGCATATACATCCATTTAGCCTCTGCAAAACGAATCTAAGCTGCCCCACATTTATGTGTCTTCTCCCGCTTAAGCAAGCATTAACGCATACATACAACTCCAATTCTGATTACATCAAACATAAGAGGTATATACATCATCAAACAAGGTAGAAAAATATTATTTATATAAAAACGTTATTATATAAAAGATATAGGCGTAAAGGTATTATAGTGTTGAATAAAAATAATTTATATATATATCATTATACTAAACAATTATCTAAATTATACCCTCATTTTCTATCCCACTACACACAAGCTGATGACACAACTCTTTTAATACGCCTAACTATATATTATATATATATATTATTATATATATATATATATATATAATTCATATATATATACTATATATAATAATATATATATATATATATATTACATTTCCCGATAGGGTAGGCATCCGATTAACTTAGTACAAGTTAGCAGGTATTAAAAGCCCAAGTATTAAAGCACTCATCCCTTCTCTT
>JABUQX010001733.1:52500-59256 GCA_015478945.1 Trachelipus rathkii | reverse complement strand
AGGAGAGATCATATACTATATATATATTATATTTATTAATTATATTATTATATATATATGTCTATATATAGTATATATATATATATATATAGTAATATATATATAATAATATATATATATATATATTTTATACTATTATATATATATAATATATATTTATATATATATATAATATATATATAATACAAATCTATATAAGCGGAATATTTATTTTCAAGTCAGAATTTTTACTCATTATTGATGAGATATCTGGTGGACAAACTCGAGACAAAGAGCCTCTATGATATCTACAGCTCGAGGGACAAGTGAGAGGTAATAACTCTAGGTTTTGTATTTATTAATAAATAAATATGTGTGGTATTCCATGCAAAAAAATATTAACTATCTGAGAAAATTACCTAAATAGAAAATTATTGTAAATGTTAATATGAGTGTATGCTAAAGCATGTAACAAAATCAGTACATGCAACAATTATTGATGTATAATTTATAGTTTAATCGAAGCGAGTTTTTATTACAGTGGTATTTTTATGTTTATTGCTAATTTTCCTTATTAAAATTTTATAGGTTTTTTTTAACTGTCGATTTGAATCTCGCGGAAACGCAACAATAAATTGGATTTGGGTTTTTGAAAGTGTTAATCCAACCTTGATAGTTCAAATTAACTCAAGAAGAGAAATTGTGACATATATATATATATATTATTACCTTCTCTTTCTTCCTTTTTACCTTAGTTTTCCTCTCACGTGACCTAAAATCTTGCTTCCTATTGGACAACGAATTCGCCATCTTCGCCTCAAGAAGCATTTAGAATCTCTCCTTTTTTAGTGTCCAAACCACTTATCTTATCAAGTTTATTCGCAAAAGACTTTTTATAAACTGTTTAACGAGCACCACTGATTTCTTTACACGCGTTTTGTGCTCTTAGAATACTCTGTGTTACCTTTGCCTCGAATGGTACAAGGTGAGTAATTTCGTGTCATTTGTAAGCCCTAATTTTTGTGCCTTTTTCGTAAAGTGAATAATTCTTTGTAGTGATATTAGTAAAAATCATTTAGCATAAATAACCTTTATTGTGTATTACATTTTATTTAGAATTTAAGTAACTTTTTAATATTTTATTCAATAATGTTGAAAGAAACAAGAATTTATTTTATCTTGTAAGCCTCACTTATAAGGTTGAATAACGTTATTGGTTCTATTAACAATTTCGCATGTTTATTATTATTATTTTTTATTATATTATTATTATTAATTATATATTATTGATAATTGTTTGAATATATTAATTATGTTTACTATTTCAATATAGATTCCGACATATGACCGATGTTGTATTATTGACCCAGCCTTTCTGATTTAAGCCTTCTTCATCTTTTATTACGCCCAACGTAATATTGGTGACCCTTCGTTGTGAGGCCCCTGGAATTTTGCCGTCGTCTATCCCGGCATCTCTACATCAAAGAACACACTCGGATCCACATCTAGAAGCTTAATTCCATAATATTAAAAAAATTATTAATTTATTTTACTGAACAAATTTAAAAAAATTTTTTTTTTTTTGAAATATTATCAGGCCCATTTCTGGCCCAAATTACCAATTTCAATTATTTATTTTTAAATCATTTCGGCCCATAAAAGCGGCCTAACATATATTTTTGTCATCCATTGTATACCTTTTTGTAGTATTTAGTCTATTATTTGGTCTCTGACCACATTTTATATCATATTTAGCGTGTGCAAATCGCATCTTAGGCATATATTTTTTTTTTTTTAGCCGATATTTTTTTCAAAATTTTTTTTTTACATCGCATTTATTAAAATTGCGAAACATGTCCCTCCTGACGCTGCAACTATCTGAAATATGAATGTCATATGCAACATCGCCTGCTTCAGACAGGGAGACATCTAAAGTTTCACTGGCCAAGTTTGTTCACGCCACGATCTCGATTGACCTTTCTTCTCGAGCTCAGCTGGAATCCACCAATTGAGCTTGCACGATTCAGACTCTTTTAAATATCTTGCACTTATCCTGTTTTAACAGAGCCTAAAGGATGTTTTACCTTCATTGCACTCTCACAACGAACGCCTACAGCCAACTTGAAATCTCGACTTTTAAACCGGCTGGGGAACGCGAATGCCAAAAAGGTAAAAAACTCTTTGACTGGATGGCTCTCTTGAGACGTCTGCCTTCATACTGCTATCAGATTGCTAAATTCCTTGACGGTCCTCCGTAGGTTCTGGTAACATATGTGCGCCATCTCTTCTCAGAAACTTTCCTGCAGAGATGCAACTGCGTTTAGCAACGGTAGATCCCAACTGTTCTCTGCAAGAACTCGCTACTTAATGCAGATAGAATTTGTAAGCGAAACTCTAAGAAGCAGAATCATACAAGTTTACGCACATCAAGTCTCACCGACAATATACTTACACCAGCGGATCTTATTTCGATGTAAAATGAGTCAGTCATGCATTAGGCACCCCGAGCCCACTGAAAATGCTTATATCATGTACAACTACAGGTGTTTGTCAGAACACCATCATGATTTGAACCCACTAGATTAGAAGTTTGGGAACGCGTTTCAGCTGCTCCTCCCGCCCCTCCATTCCCACTCCTGTATCTCACAACAATATCCTGTATCTCAAAGCAATATCCTTATCCCTCACAACGTATCCTCAGTCCTCATCTCATTTATTCGCTACCCTTCATACCTCAGCCTCCTCCATGCCTCAATTACCATTATTCTCTTAAATTATGGTCAACATTCCCTCGCTCTCCAAATATGCAACGACGTTCGTACCGTCGCTCACCTCCTTCGCGTCAATTCGCCTCTTCTCCTGTTGATTCTCAGGCTTTAGTTCAATTTCCGTCGCATAACCAGCAGGGTATTTGTAGGAACCATCAACGTTTCGGAGACCAAACTCGGTCATGTCTTAAGCCTTGTACATTCGGGAATTTAAACTTAAACACCGCTCCGTAAATTCGCTTGGGGTGGTTTCTAATGCGTCCAACTTGCTTTGTGTTTACGATCCCTCCACCAAACTATCTTATCTCGTCGATTCCGGTAGCTCAATATCAGCTGTCCCACGTTCCATCCTCGGAAAGAAACAAGCTCCAGAACCATCCGGCTCTTTACGCGCCGCCAACGGCACAACCATTAACACTTGGTACCAAACGACTCCATTTAACACTCTCGTTCCGTCGTGATTTTGAATAATGGGAATTCACGATAGCCGGACGTACATTAGCAAATTTTAGTGTGCCGATTTTCTCTCCCATTCAACTCTTCTTGTTGACATGAACCACAACCGCATCATTGATTTTGAGACACATTTCTCATCCGCTTGTATCCGTGCATCCGCATCCATCAGTGGCATACATCTTTCTCCATCTAATAATATTTTTGAATCACTATTAATTACCGACTTTCCAGAGCTTCTCTCTCCGGTCTCCAAATTTCCTCCTGTGAAACACAATGTCGTTCATCACATTGAAACTTCGACTCATCCCATTCTCTCATGCTGACCGGCTTGCCACCAGATAACACTCAAGCTGCGAAGCTAGAATTCGAACCTGCTCTTAGAGAAGGGCATCTCCGAACTTCAAAATCTGACTATGTCTCCTTACATATGGTATCAAACAAAATGGAGATTACGTCCCGACACGGCGACTACTCGCTGCTGAATGAATCACCCGTCCGACCCGTTATAATGTACCGCTCATCTACAGGATTTCACACCAACTCTTGGTTGTTTCTATCTCTCAAAAATTGACTTATAGCCGCATTTTTTCAAATTCCCGTCAATCCGGACGACATTCATAAGACCGCCATTATCACTCCTTTCGGCCTTTACGAATTTCTCCGAACGCCTTTCGGTTTACGAAATGCTAGTCAATCATTCCAACGTCTTTTAGACTCAGTATTACGCGGCTTACCTTGTTTTCGCCTACATAGACGACTTATTGATTGCCAGTGCCTCTCCGGAGGAACATACTTCACATCTCAGGCAAGTTTTTACCAGACTAAGTGAATTTGGTCTATGTGTCATTTTCCAAAAATGTGAATATCGAGTTTCTCCCTAATTTTCTCGCCATACAGATCTCTGCCGAAGGGTATATCGTCCCCTTGGAGGATCGTGTGGAAGCAGTCCGTAGATTTTCCGAAACCCGTAAAACAGCGTCAACTCCGTCGTTTCTTAGGGATGGTAAATTTTTACCATCGTTTCATACCGTCCGCTGCTAAAATTCTCCTTCCTCTCCACGCACTTCTTAAACATCCACGTAAAGGTTCTGCTGCTTCTGTCACTGTAGACTGGAACGACGAAGCAACTAATGCCTTCACCGCCATCAAGGAAGCCCTTGCCTCTTCCGTGTTACTAATATTTCCATCTGACACAGCCCCTACTAGAATCAACACAGACGCTTCAGACTTCGCAGCTGGAGCTGTGTTGCAACAATTTATTGACAACGAATGGCGTCCATTAGCTTTCTTTTCTAAAAAGTTCCAGGCGCCTGAAACAAGGTACAGTGCATTTGGAAGGGAACTTCTCGCAATTTATTTAGCTATTAAAGCACTTCGTTAAGCTTCATAGAGGCGGGAAATTCCATGTTGTAACTGATCATTTACCCATCACCATGCCATTACAGCTTCCACAGTGAAACAGTCCCCTCGTGAAGCTGCGCCACCTGGAATTATTGCCAATTTCACAACTTGATGATCGACATATAAAAGGTAAAAGAACACATTCTGCCGAGCTTCTCTCCCGAATTAACGCTACTCTTCTCCTTTACTGCAGCTTGATTTCGTGAATGGCTCGCTGCCAGCATCGAAGGATTTTTTCCGCTCCTGCCTCTTCTTACGACATTCAAACTGTAGAAATTTTTGGTTTTCCCCCTTTGTTATGCGACGTCTCTTCCGCACATCCTCGTCCAGTCGTACCTCCCCATGCGCAGAAAGGTGTTTCACACCATTCACGACGTGTCGCACGCAGGGTAAAGGTTAGTCAAAGTCAAAATAGGTTAAGCATTTCGTTGGCGTCATACTAAGGATTGTTAAAACGTTGGACAGACGAGTGTCTCAACTGTAAAAATACCAAGAGTGCACAGGCCACTGTCGACTTCAGCATTTATTCCCCCTGGTGAAAAAGTTTTTTTGACCCAGGTTCCGTCTTGATTTAGTCGGCCGCTTTACCAACCTTCAAATGTTTCACACATATTTTAATTTTGTATAGATAGATACCTCGATGGGGAGAAGCCATTCCATGCGAGTATACTTCTAACGGAGACAATTGGCTCGGCATTTTTGTACAGACTGGATAAGCCCAGGTTTGGCACTCATCGACGTGTCCACGACCAGGGTAAGGCAGTTTGAGTCTCACCTCTGGAAGGACCTTATGACTCTAATCGGCTCTAAGCGTCTTCGCTCTTGCAGCTATCACCCGCAAGCTCAAGGTATGGTGGAACGTTATCACCGGCAGCTAAAAGCTTCTCTTATGGCCCATGGAACACCGGAAAATTGGTCCGAAACTCTTCCTCTTGTCCTACTCGGTATCAGAACTTCGTACAAAGAAGACCTTAAATGCTCCTCTGCTGAGCTCGTCTATGGCTCCACCATTCGAATACCTGGTGAGTTCATACTTCCCTCTCCAAAACTACGAACCAGCACACCTTCCTGTCACGCCTTCGTCAGTGTACTGAGGCATGGAAGCCTTCTTTGCCACGCCACCCTCCCCGTCCTACTTACATGCCTGCGGATTTGGAGACTTGCTCTCATGTATTAATTCGGCATGACTCACACCGTAGCCCCTTGCAAGCCCGCTATGACGGACCTTTCCTCGTATTAAAACGCTATCGAAAGTTCTTCACCTTACAGAAGGGGAGCAAAAGCGAAAACATATCAGTGGATAGGATCAAACCGGCTTATTTTGAACATGATCCCGCTTCTTCCACCACTCCTCCTCCACCTTCGGCACCCCGTTCCATCTACCTCTACTTCGCAAGATAATATCGACTTTATGCCCATTCTGCCTTTTACATCAACTTGTTCTCCAACCGAACCTGACCCTTTGCCAACTCCCTCAGCTATTGTCGCTACTTCGCCAGCTACTTCAGCGCCCCGCGCTACGACATCTCCGCCTCCTGTTCCGATGCAGACACCTCCGCCTCCTGCTCCAATACCGATTCCTCCTCCGAATCCGGAACCTATTCCAACTCCGAACCTACCGTCTTTTACGTCCAGTGGTTCGCTTTTCACCTTAATCCCTCTCGACGCTCCTCTGTTCGTAGGGGAGCTATATTACCTTCTCTTTCTTCCTTTTCAGTATTATCGTCCTACCTCTCACGTGACCTAAAATCTTGCTTCCTATTGGACAACGAATTCGCCATCTTCGCCTCAAGAAGCATTTAGAATCTCTCCTTTTTTAGTGTCCAAACCACTTATCTTATCAAGTTTATTCGCAAAAGACTTTTTATAAACTGTTCAACGAGCACCACTGATTTCTTTAAACGTGTTTTGTGCTCTTAGAATCCTCTGTGTTGTTACCTTTGCCTCGAATGGTACAAGATTCCGACATATGACCGATGTTGTATTATTGGACCCAAGCTTCTGATTTAAGCCTCTTCATCTTTCATTACGCCCAACGTAATAATATATATATATTATATATATATACATATATATATATATATATATATATATATATTATATATATAATTATATATATATATATATATATATATATATATATATATATATA
>JABUQX010001733.1:37500-47500 GCA_015478945.1 Trachelipus rathkii | reverse complement strand
TTCATCACCTCTTCATTTCTGTTAATATTATACAGATTCTCGAAGTGTTCTTCCACACTCCCTCACATCCATTTCATCTGTTACGAAAGCACCCATCCATATTCATTATTCTAAGCAGGTTCCCCTTAATCTAATTATTAACCTTTCGCGCTTTATTCCAGAAGAGCATTTTATTCCCTTGAAAGTTACCATTCCTCCTCTTCCAAACTGTTCATTTTCTTCTACGTATGCACCTTTTAGCATTTTTTTTCATCCTTATATAATTCCAAACATCTTTCTTTTGAAAACTTCATCACTGATGGCTTTTAGTACTACTCAACCACACTTCTTTTTTATTTTTAACTGCTTGCTTCACCTCTTCATTCCACCACTCACTGTTAACATTCTTACTTCCTACTTTAGCACATCAACATACTTCCTTTGCAATGCTAACAACTGCTTCCTTCATTTGCATCCAGATTTGTTGTTTCAACTTGTTCACATACAACTGATTTACTTGCGAGCACTCTTAATACTTATCCTTTTTTACCTTGTTCAAGTATTAACTTCTCCCTTAACTCTACCCAAACTTCCTTCCTAATCACCTTCCTCCTCCATCCAAGACCTCACTAACTTAATTTCACACAAAACATAATCATCCGATAATCCCATTCCTAACCCTCTCACCGACTTAACATCTAACACACACTTCAACAACTCCTTCACCAACACAAAATCAATCATACATTTCACTTCGATACTATCTGTACCTACACCAACTCTAGTATACTTATGAATACTCTTGTGTGTTAAAAGAAAGTATTACTTACACACATACCTCTCTCCTCACATAAATTAATCACCTTCCTACCATCCTCAATTTTTCTCCCAACACCCCAAAACACCTGTTATACCATCCCTTTTTTGATCAGCTATCCAACCATTTAGGTCACCAACATAATCAATCTGAAAGCTCCTATTCAACCCATCCAAAAACATCATTCAGAATTTCCCAGAAAATCGCACTCTTTCAACATTACCCTCAGATGGACATATGTCAAACTACACATACCTTAACATTTTCAAACTTAAATTTAACGATTAGAATTCAAGAACTTACACACAAAAAATCTACCAATAGCTCTGTACCACAAGCACTCATCAAGAATTACAACTCCTCTCCCACCTTCTCATTTCTTTCCCACCGCACAACACCATTTCACACATCTTTTCAAGTTTCCATTCATCTTTGTTTCAGTCAAATGCGAGCAAATCCAATTTGCCCTTTCTAAATATCAATCACTTCTCTCCTTTCTCCTTAACATTAATTCCTCTAACATCCATCGTACGCCATACGATTCATACATTTATCGCCGAAATAATAGAAGGCCAATTAGCGGCGATGCGACCTTCTCCGAGGCACACATTAGCAATTCCTGGCAAAAGATGTGGTAGTGGGCAACCAACCCAACTACCACCGTCCCTATAGTCACCGTTGTAGACTCGCAGGACATACGATCATGGGCAATTCTTTTCTCCCCCCGCAACATAGGATAATAAGGAGTAAGGAGTCTGTAAAATGTTGACTAGAGAGGGGTGTGGGTATAAGTATGTGTATATGATACGTGGATAAAAGGTGGTGTCTGTAATATGCTTTCTGGAGAACCAACTTCGAAAAACTCTAAAATACATGTCTCTCATATTCACAAATAGAGGTACTAAATGCCAAAGGAGAGCTGCGATTCCTATTTTATCAATCAATTAATGGATCCCTTGTGGCCCATCTTTACTCCCAGCTTTACTCGGTGGACACTCGCATAATATCTTGACTCACTTGCTCCTCTGGCATTATTGTTTAATATTACGCACAGCTGCAAATACCCCAAAAAGGGCCTTCTAGATTTGTTTCAGAATTCTCTCGCCACCTATGCTAGTTCTAGATGATTTCAATAATCGTTAACCTCACCCATCTCGGATACTTCGTTTCGTCCCTTAAAAGCAGAGTGGCTACTTGGAAATTTTTGAACATTTCACTGGTATAATTAAGTACAACATGCTTACACATTCGAGCGTTTTAACACCAAGACCTTTTCTTGTGGTGCATCTCAATGTGTTCCCTAAAGATGATTGGCCGTAATTTTTGAGGATAAATAAATAAGGCTTTTGTGTGTGTGTGTGGTGTGGGGGGGGGAGGGGTGGATCATACCATCTCTAACCTAGCAGTCGCCCTCCTGTTGATATGATAGGGCGGGTAAAAAAAAAATCCCAGAGAAAATTTCAACATAAACCTTAGTTTATATCTAAAAAATGAAAAATAAAATTGAGCTTTTTTGCATAACAAAAAAACCTGTCGCATACAATGGCATAGAGCGTATTAAGTTTTACAAAATAATAAAATAATAGTAATTAATTAACAATACAAAAGACTATTTTAACAAAAATAATCTGAAATATTTAGTTAGAAGACTATTTTAACAAAAATATCTGAAAATATTAGCTTTAAAAGTTTACAAAGGTATAAAATTATTTATAAAAATACTATAATTTCATAAAAAAATATATTCTGTAAACAAGAAAATATGCAGAAAATGTGCAAACTATACACTTTTATTTAAAGGCATGTTGCTTTTTACATCACAAAATTGCATCCACAATTTTCGCTATTTCCATATTTACTATATATACTTTTCAAAAAGGAACCAATCAACTTTGTTATTTTAACCATACCTAAAACTTAACAGAATAAAATTACTCTTAAAACGCATTTCAATGTAGCCGAAAAGAAATGGTTTGGCAACATTCAACATTATTTCCACCTATTAACAGAAACGTAAGGCACATCTTAAAGGAGATGGTATATTCAATATTTAATGCATTTAATTGGTTTTAAATGTCCTAAAGATTTGTTACACCTTAGATTTCTGAAACAGATTTTCTCACCATAATAATTGAATGAGAACAGAAATGTCAACTTAATCTAATTTCACATCAAATTGACGTAAATTTTATTTTCACAAATTAATTTGAATTATATAACTTTGAAGAGAGTCTGTGATCTCCATCTTAAATTTATCTGTCACTGAAAATGTAAAAAATTAATCCTTGTTTACTTAATGTAATAACAAAGTGATGCCTTATTCCGATTATATAATGCTGGAGATACTATTTTATCTAAGAAATGTGAAGTCTAAATATCGAAGTTTTTTTAACATGTTATAATACTTTGACAATGTGACAAACCTAATGCATTATAACAACTAAGTGATAAATCTAATCCAGCTCGAGTAAACTGAAAATATTGTCATGAAAAGAAAGTCTTTCTTTTTTTTTTTTTTTAATAATACTGAATATATTTTTTCTAAATAATTATTTAAGCTTAAAGGTGTTTAATTCCTAAGGTGATGGAAGATTTGACTTGTGTCCCTTCATTAGATTAAAGTGTATTCAATAGCTCAAAAATCAGTGTCCTTAAGCCATATAACAACGACAAAAAATTAAAAAAAAAAGCACCAACAACTAAGTCAAAACTAAAAAATCTTTAAAATTCACTTCATTTTGAATTTTACTTTCATAAATTTTATAACTCCCTCGTTCAAAATGGTTAATACTGCTTTTCGTTTGATATTTTAGTAAACTTAAAACATAACATTTATGTGACAAACTTTATATTAAGATGCGCTACAAACAAATTCGCTTTATTCACTAACATTTATGAATACGAATCATCCTTTGATATGTCATTTTAACGTCAAGGTATGAAAACATTGTGTATGGGCAAACCAGGTCCGAATAAAACAAAGATTAACAAAAAATGACCAATCCCACACATACGGTCTTTGACTATTCGTCTTAAAAACGTTCGGCCGAACAGAAAAAGAGCCGATTAAGCTATGGAAAATTAGTTGAATAAATGCATTAATTGATCCCATGATCACGGGCTTTAATGTTTGGCCTCACTTTTTTTTCTATTATTATTATTTCAAATTAATATTTATGTTTGTCATGATAAACTTATCAAAAACAACCTATCGTAACCTAATGTAACGTAACCTAAGCTATTGTTACAATATATATATAATATATATATATATATATATATATATATATATATATATATATATAATATATTATAATATATATATATATAATATATATATATTATATATAATTATATAATATATATATATATATATAATATATATATGTGTATTTTTTTACTTGTAAGTCCGGTGATTTTTTTTTTAGTTTTAAGGAATATTTTTTAGTTTTAAGAAATATATTTTAGTTTTAATGAATATTTTTTTAGTTTTAAGGAATATTTTTTTAGTTTTAAGGAATATTTTTTTAGTTTTAAGGAATATTTTTTTAGATTTAGGGACTAATACGCGATCTTTCTTCCCGCAGGCACAAAAACACGACCCACACGATAGGTACACGAGCACGTCGCACCACCACTACGCGAAAATATTTTTTCCTCCCTTTCTTTCTTCGTTCTCTCCGACCCCTTCCGCCCTGTATCTACCGAGCTGTATTTCTCTATCGCCTATTTTTTTCGATTCCGGATGACGTTCCGAACCGCGGCGCGGCCTAGACCCGATGATGAGATCTTAAAGACCTTTCGATCTTTGAGGGCGAGCTCCTGCGCTCTGATCGTACGGGACGTGCCATCACCATCGTTCCCTCGTGTAGTGGAGTCACCAGTTCCGTGAACGGTCCTCGCGCTTGGGCGTGGTGGGTTGAGCGGACCTACCGGCGGTGGATCATCACTATAGCTCGCCGCCCCGATCGACGGATTCGGAGCGTCAGATGGCGTCTTTTCAACGTAACGAAACGGAGTTAGTTAGTTGTTAGTCGGTTAGTCAGTCAGTCCTCGGACGAGAAGAAGCTTCCGAGGGTGAGAATTCGTCCTAGGCGTCGTTCGAAATAGCGTTAGTTAGTTAGCTAGCTAGCTAGTTAGATCGATTAATCGGCGGATCGAGTAGCTTTTTTTTTTTTTACCTCTAGCCTATCCTATCCGAAGATCCGCGAGCGAGCCCAGGGGTTCGCTCGGACGCAATTTTTCTTCCTCACTCGCTCTTCAAAAGCTTTCTTTCCCTTCTTCTACTGAAATCTATTTTTTTTTTCGACCTATACGGTCGCACACGCGCCCACACCTCCACCTTAAACGAAGCAGGTTTCGAACGCCGGTCCGGACGGACTTCTCACGGGCTCCCTGTCATCGTACGTCCCCGTCGTGGAGCCCGGGAATGCCTTTCGATCCCTCCACTCCATCCGAAACGACCAACACACGCTCCTCTTTCTTTCCTTCCTTCCCCTAAAGGATCGAAGCGAATAGAATAATATAACGCTTTTTCGGGCGGTTCGCTTACGTATCGCGTGAAGGAAAAAGTTTCATACGACGCGACGTACATTGACGCATCTCGGGGAAGATTCGCGCGCGCGTTCGTTTGCTTACCGAGATGCGTTATACGTAATAGACGACCGAGTCTACGCGTTTTTTATATTTTATTTTTTTTATGCGACCGAGAACGAATCGATCGATCGAGGTCGGTTCTCCGGCTCCTTTACGCGATCGTTCGTCGATCGTTTCGTTAATCGCGCCTATATTCTTCTATTCGATTCGTTACTTACTTTTCCCACACAACGCGAACACCGAAGGAGGGGAGGGATCGAAGGTAGCTAAAGCGATGACGAAGCGTCGTATACGACCCCGGCTAGTTATTACGTTCTCGATAAAAAGGGGACGCCCTTTTTACGAAGAAGAATAACGGCCGGCCGGTAAACGCGTTTTATTTTTTAACGTTAAAGGACCGACCGACGACCTTTCTTTCCGGATAAGAAGGGTGTTCGGGTTTTCGGAAAGAAATGTCGCGGTTGGTCTGGTCGGTTCGCTCTTTTTTATTAACATGAGAGAGTTTGGAATTTTTTTTGGGTAGCGGTACCGCGGAAAAGGGTGGCCGGCCGGCAAGCAGGCAGTCTTTTATTTTTCGTCCGTTCCATTCGTTTCTCTGGTTTTTTATTTTTTTGGTTTTATGTCTGGTGTATTTTTTTACTTGTAAGTCCGGTGATTTTTTTTTTAGTTTTAAGGAATATTTTTTAGTTTTAAGAAATATATTTTAGTTTTAATGAATATTTTTTTAGTTTTAAGGAATATTTTTTTAGTTTTAAGGAATATTTTTTTAGTTTTAAGGAATATTTTTTTAGATTTAGGGACTAATACGCGATCTTTTTTCCCGCAGGCACAAAAACACGACCCACACGATAGGTACACGAGCACGTAGCACCACCACTACGCGAAAATATTTTTTCCTCCCTTTCTTTCTTCGTTCTCTCCGACCCCTTCCGCCCTGTATCTACCGAGCTGTATTTCTCTATCGCCTATTTTTTTCGATTCCGGATGACGTTCCGAACCGCGGCGCGGCCTAGACCCGATGATGAGATCTTAAAGACCTTTCGATCTTTGAGGGCGAGCTCCTGCGCTCTGATCGTACGGGACGTGCCATCACCATCGTTCCCTCGTGTAGTGGAGTCACCAGTTCCGTGAACGGTCCTCGCGCTTGGGCGTGGTGGGTTGAGCGGACCTACCGGCGGTGGATCATCACTATAGCTCGCCGCCCCGATCAACGGATTCGGAGCGTCAGATGGCGTCTTTTCAACGTAACGAAACGGAGTTAGTTAGTTGTTAGTCGGTTAGTCAGTCAGTCCTCGGACGAGAAGAAGCTTCCGAGGGTGAGAATTCGTCCTAGGCGTCGTTCGAAATAGCGTTAGTTAGTTAGCTAGCTAGCTAGTTAGATCGATTAATCGGCGGATCGAGTAGCTTTTTTTTTTTTACCTCTAGCCTATCCTATCCGAAGATCCGCGAGCGAGCCCAGGGGTTCGCTCGGACGCAATTTTTCTTCCTCACTCGCTCTTTAAAAGCTTTCTTTCCCTTCTTCTACTGAAATCTATTTTTTTTTCGACCTATACGGTCGCACACGCGCCCACACCTCCACCTTAAACGAAGCAGGTTTCGAACGCCGGTCCGGACGGACTTCTCACGGGCTCCCTGTCATCGTACGTCCCCGTCGTGGAGCCCGGGAATGCCTTTCGATCCCTCCACTCCATCCGAAACGACCAACACACGCTCCTCTTTCTTTCCTTCCTTCCCCTAAAGGATCGAATCGAATAGAATAATATAACGCTTTTTCGGGCGGTTCGCTTACGTATCGCGTGAAGGAAAAAGTTTCATACGACGCGACGTACATTGACGCATCTCGGGGAAGATTCGCGCGCGCGTTCGTTTGCTTACCGAGATGCGTTATACGTAATAGACGACCGAGTCTACGCGTTTTTTATATTTTATTTTTTTTTATGCGACCGAGAACGAATCGATCGATCGAGGTCGGTTCTCCGGCTCCTTTACGCGATCGTTCGTCGATCGTTTCGTTAATCGCGCCTATATTCTTCTATTCGATTCGTTACTTACTTTTCCCACACAACGCGAACACCGAAGGAGGGGAGGGATCGAAGGTAGCTAAAGCGATGACGAAGCGTCGTATACGACCCCGGCTAGTTATTACGTTCTCGATAAAAAGGGGACGCCCTTTTTACGAAGAAGAATAACGGCCGGCCGGTAAACGCGTTTTATTTTTTAACGTTAAAGGACCGACCGACGACCTTTCTTTCCGGATAAGAAGGGTGTTCGGGTTTTCGGAAAGAAATGTCGCGGTTGGTCTGGTCGGTTCGCTCTTTTTTATTAACATGAGAGAGTTTGGAATTTTTTTTGGGTAGCGGTACCGCGGAAAAGGGTGGCCGGCCGGCAAGCAGGCAGTCTTTTATTTTTCGTCCGTTCCATTCGTTTCTCTGGTTTTTTATTTTTTTGGTTTTATGTCTGGTGTATTTTTTTACTTGTAAGTCCGGTGATTTTTTTTTTAGTTTTAAGGAATATTTTTTAGTTTTAAGAAATATATTTTAGTTTTAATGAATATTTTTTTAGTTTTAAGGAATATTTTTTTAGTTTTAAGGAATATTTTTTTAGTTTTAAGGAATATTTTTTTAGATTTAGGGACTAATACGCGATCTTTCTTCCCGCAGGCACAAAAACACGACCCACACGATAGGTACACGAGCACGTCGCACCACCACTACGCGAAAATATTTTTTCCTCCCTTTCTTTCTTCGTTCTCTCCGACCCCTTCCGCCCTGTATCTACCGAGCTGTATTTCTCTATCGCCTATTTTTTTCGATTCCGGATGACGTTCCGAACCGCGGCGCGGCCTAGACCCGATGATGAGATCTTAAAGACCTTTCGATCTTTGAGGGCGAGCTCCTGCGCTCTGATCGTACGGGACGTGCCATCACCATCGTTCCCTCGTGTAGTGGAGTCACCAGTTCCGTGAACGGTCCTCGCGCTTGGGCGTGGTGGGTTGAGCGGACCTACCGGCGGTGGATCATCACTATAGCTCGCCGCCCCGATCGACGGATTCGGAGCGTCAGATGGCGTCTTTTCAACGTAACGAAACGGAGTTAGTTAGTTGTTAGTCGGTTAGTCAGTCAGTCCTCGGACGAGAAGAAGCTTCCGAGGGTGAGAATTCGTCCTAGGCGTCGTTCGAAATAGCGTTAGTTAGTTAGCTAGTTAGCTAGTTAGATCGATTTATCGGCGGATCGAGTAGCTTTTTTTTTTTTTTACCTCTTGCCTATCCTATCCGAAGATCCGCGAGCGAGCCCAGGGGTTCGCTCGGACGCAATTTTTCTTCCTCGCTCTTTAAAAGCTTTTTTTCCCTTCTTCTACTGAAATCTATTTTTTTTTCGACCTATACGGTCGCACACGCGCCCACAACTCCACCTAAAACGAAACAGGTTTCGAACGCCGGTCCGGACGGACTTCTCACGGGCTCCCTGTCATCGTACGTCCCCGTCGTGGAGCCCGGGAATGCCTTTCGATCCCTCCCTCCGAAACGACCAACACACACTCCTCTTTCTTTCCTTCCTTTCCCGGAACTATCGAATCGAATAGAATAATTTAACGGGATTTCGGGCGGTTCGCTTACGTATCGCTTAAAGGAAAAAGTTTCATCCGGCGACCACCGACGCGACGTACATTAACGCATCTCGGTGAAGATTCGCGCGCGCGTTTGTTTGTTTACCGAGATGCGTTATACGTAATAGACGACCGAGTCTACGCGTTTTTTATATTTTATTTTTTTTTATACGACCGAGAACGAATCGATCGATCGAGGTCGGTTCTCCGGTTCCTTTACGCGATCGTTCGTCGATCGTTTCGTTAATCGCGCCTATTTTCTTCTATTCGATTCGTTACTTACTTTTCCCACACAACGCGAACGCCGAAGGAGGGGAGGGATCGAAGGTAGCTAAAGCGATGACGAAGCGTCGTACGTTCCGTCTTACGTCCCATGTACTTTTCACAATAAAAACTTTATAAAATATAATTGATTAAAGATTGTTTTCTTTTCCAAACAATTTTTTTTCACCGAATATTAAACGTTAAGTATTTAAAAGTCATATTTTACCCGAATCCGATCGTTAAAATTTTAAATAGTTGCTTTGAGCTATTTTTTTTAAATGGTGATAATTAATTAAGATTTTAAGAAAAATTAAGAAAGATGAAAAAATATAATTATGTAATAATACGTTTATATCTTAATATCAATTCCTTATAGGCTATTATATTATTTTTCTTATAAATTAGTCTGCCATTAAACCAGGTTTCTATGATAAATAATTTTTAGAGGTAACTGAAGTAACAAATTTTCTTAAAAAAAAAATCGCGATACTGTTGTTTCGTGTGTTGATAATTTATTAATGAGACCAAGAAAAATTAAGAACAAAGAAAAAAAACAATTATACAATATGTGAATACCTGAATATCAATTCTTTATAGACTTAGATTCCGTAAATAATTTTTTAGTTTCCCTCGAAAAAAGGTCGCTTAAGTAACTAAAAATTTATTTTGCACCATCTCCCGAGAATTTAAAAGTAACGTTATTTCGTGCCCGAACGATGAATCAGAGGGTATATATAT
>JABUQX010001733.1:20000-32500 GCA_015478945.1 Trachelipus rathkii | reverse complement strand
GAGAAACAAAAAAAAAATTACGGAATCTAGGTCTTTAAAGAATTGATAATAATCAGTTATTCGCATATTGGATATTTATTTTTTTTCTTCGTTGTTAATTTTTCGTAAAATCTTAATTATTTATCATCATCTAGACTATATTTATTTATATTAATATTTTTTTATAGTTTAGTCTCCCTTAAGTTCCATTTTCTACGATAAATAATTTTTAGAGGTAACCAAATAAAAAAAAAAAAAAATATCGCACGACGCCTATTTACCTGTCGTTTTTATGGTAATCGAGAAACGTCATTATATTATAGTGACGCCGTAAAGGAAACCCGGCTTGAACATTTTCATAATTGTATTTCAGTTTTCATTTAAAAATTTTTAATCGATTTTGAATTTTCCAACTTTGTTAAGAAAATTTTAGTTATGTTATCCTTATATATTTATATATTCAGAGGCAAATCCTGGGAATGCTTTTGGCATGCTGTGATCATGCAAAATTATTGCAATTTTATAATTAATGATAGACCCTATTTTATAAATTGGAAGACTTTCTTTTTAGAATCTAACACGGGGTAACTTCGGCAAACTTGAATTAGTCAAGGGTGCCGCGAATCGAAAAAGTTTGAGAACCACTGGACTATAGATAATGATAAATAATTAAGAATTTAAGAAAAATTAAGAACGAAGAAAAAATAAATATCCAATATGTGAATAACTTATTATTAACAATTCTTTACAGACTTAGATTCCGTAATTATTTTTTTTTTTGGTTTCTATCGGGAAAAAAACTCGCTTAAGGAACAAAAAATTTATTTTGCACCATCTCCCGAAAAGTAGAGGGTAACGTTATTTCGTGCCCCGAGCGAACCGTAGGAGGCTACCTATAATATTTTTTTTACGTTAATTTTTAAAGTGTAGTAAAAAATCGCCCAAAGCCTATAGGAAATTGGGGTCGTGCGTAGTTTTTATATTTAATTTTTGTTTTCATAGAAAACTGAATTTAAGGGAGACTAAATTAAAAAAAAATAATAATATATATATAAAGTACACTTGCCCTCGAAAAAAAAACTCGCTTAAGAAACGAAAAATTTATTTTGCAACATCTCCCGAGAAGTAAAAAGTTACGTTATTTTGTGCCCCGATCGAAGCGTAAGTGGGGACCTTTAAGATTTCTTTACGTCGATATTTATAATAAGAATTGATATTCATGTATTCACATATCATTAATTGTTTATTTTTTCTATGTTCTTAATTTTTCCTAATTTTCATCATAACTTTATCCGTGAACTTTTCGTTTTTTTTTCATCAAAATACGATAGTGACGTTTCGTAATTACCGAGACGATCCTCGGAGGGGATCAATCGAGAACTTTCAGCGTCACCCCTGAGGGGAAGCTGCGCCACCCAAATGTGACGCGTCACACAGTTTGAGAACCACTGAATTCTATACTATATTTATTTATATTAATTTTTTTATATAGTTTAGTCTCCCTTAAATTCCATTTTCTACGATAAATAATTTTTAGGGGTAACTAAATTAAAAAAAAATAAAAAATATCGCACGACGTCCATTTACCTCGGAAACGTCCTCGTCATATAGTGACGTTTCGTAAAGGGCCAAAATAAATGACTCTACGCGTTTAGATTCCATTTTTTACGTTTAGAACGTCGTTAAGCGTAATAATAGTTCCAATGGTGACGTTTCATCGGAACCGTTTATAACTCAAAAGGTCTAAATCAAAATCGCTCTATAAAAAGTACCTCGGAAAAAATTGACATTATTTTTTTCAAATTTTAACTTTTACTTCAACTTATAAACGGTACAGTATAAACGTCACTATAATAATAATGTAATACGCTTTAACGATAGTTCATCCCTGAAAATATTGCCTTTTGATCGTTCGAGGTGTTTTTATGGTAATCGAGAATCGTCATTATAACTATAGTGTACGCGTAGAGGAAACCCGGCCCTCGATTGATTGAAGTACAATTCTAATATAAATATGCGAAGTAAGAATCCTGAACAGGTCCCACTTACGCTTTGATCGGGGCACAAAATAACGTAACTTTTTAAAAAAAAAAAAAAAAGGGGAAAAAAAAAAATGTTTGCAAAAATTAAATTTGTCGTTTCTTAGCGAGTTTTTTTTCGGGGCAAAGTTGTACTTTATATATTTATTTTTTATTTTTTTGTTAACTTTAGTCTTCCTTAAATTCAGTTTTCTATGAAAATTAATTTTTAGAGGTAACTAAAACAAAAATTAATTATAAAAACTACGCACGACCCCCATTTCCTATAGGCTTTGAGCGATTTTTTGCTACACCATGAATTAAGGACTACAATAAACTACAATTTTAATTTGCTATATCATACAGGTTTGGAAATATAAGCCTGTCAATATAACATCTTTTACCGGGAAACTTCCAGCCTAAATTCTTTGTTAATAAAGGGAACAAGAATATCAAATTTGTGTCAAAACGTATAATAGAATGGAACTAAAGGGAACGTTACCTTGTGAAATTTTTTAGAAAAAAAAATAATGGTCATACGTGAATGCAATTTTACTCTATCAATTAGTTATGACCTACTGTAAGGAGGCATGCTAGTTTACGGCCTAAATTTCTTTTTTTTATTCCTGGTAGAAAAAATTTCTAAAGGGAACAATCAATTTAAATTTTTGGCATAATAAAGGGAACGGTTTTTTGTGCCACCACCTTATTATATTGTTCCTGAAATCGGTGTTTTTGATGCTTGTTTTCTTGCTACCAGCTGAAAGCAACATAATGAAATTTAAATTGAAGTTAAAACGTAGTACGGACTATAAAAATGTAAATTATAGGATTAAAGAAAATCCAACATATATCGTTATCAGTTTCTTTACAAACTTTATTTTATACAAATTTATATATATTATACAATAATATTTTTTAAAACTGAAAAAACTCGTTTTTTAGTAAATATGATCGAAAGACTATTTTATTTGGCATTCAAACTAATTTGCGAATAATTCCCTTTGGTAACATCTTCCCGGAGATGGGTTTTAGATTAAAAATAATAATACGAAAAATTCTCTCCTTCTTCTCCATCGCGCATATATACGCAAAATGCGCGAACTATAACGCCGTTGTACTGTTGGGAAATTATAGGTTTCGCAGGACGAAAATTGTTAGGTACTGTGATATCGTAAGCGATGCAATCTCGATCGCGATAGAAGATTTCTCGTCCAGCACGACCGCATTTCGTGTTCACCATTCCGATAATTGTTGGTTCTTCCGTTCCTTCGAGTCCGACATATAGCGTTTCGTTTTTAAATACCATATAAAACATTTCATCCTCGCGTATTCTAAGACTCAGAAATTCCATTTCGTTTTCGTATATATTGAGCAGATCTTCTCGATCTTTGTGTTTTCTCAATTCGAAACTCAGTCTCGCCAACTGATGTTCGCATTCGTTAAATTTAATTCGCGTAAAATGGATGTTCTTCCCCGTTAAATTAACGAAAGGAATCCAATATTTAAAAATAGGGCGGAGCAAACCGGTGTAGTATTTTCTGACAGTTTTTTTCGCGTAGTCTGAGCCCGATGATGATTGAAGGAACAATATCGATAATAACAAAATCTGTATGTTCGTCATTTCTGCGGAATTAACTTTCCTATCGTGAATTTAGCTGGTTAACAAATGAAAATAAGGGTAGGAGGTTTTCGGTTTTTAAAGAAAAAAAAATACGGTTAATGCGATCCATTTTTCTTTTATTAAAAATAATAGTTTATTATTTATTAAAAAATACTCTTTTATTTTTATAATTTTTATAAAGATTTAATTGTTTTTAATTCAGGTTTGATGACAAAAGAAGGAGAGAAAAACGCCCTTGTTAGCTTCGAGGAAAAGAAAAGGGGAGACGCTTTTTATAATAAAAAATTATTAATTTTATTCTTTTACGCTTTATTTTATGCAAATATTCAAATATATAAACGTTGCTTAAGAACATTTATCTTATATAGTCTATACGGATTAAATGATATGCGGCGCGTATATTATAATACACTATATCTCCAAAAGCTTCAAAAACATTTGCAATAAAATCAAATCATGAATATAATTGAATTTTTTTTATCAACGGTGAAGATGATGATGATTTAAGACTTAGATGGGAAAATTTTTTTTTATAGAAGAAGATGCATATATCTATCGAAATATCGATTCTTCGTAGACTATTATTTATTTTTTTATTAGTTTTTTTTACGTTTATTTTTAAAGTGTACGGCGTCACTATAATATAATGACGTTTCTCGATTACCATAAAAACGACTCGAACGATTTACCTTAATAAGCTTAACGATAGTTCATCCCTGAAAATATTGCCGTTTGATGGGCGTCGTGCAATATTTTTTATTATTTTTTTAATTTAGTTACCCCTAAAATTTATTTATCGTAGAAAATGGAATTTAAGGGAGACTAAACTATAAAAAAAATTAATATAAATATAGATAAATATAGTATAGATCATGATAAATAATTAAGAATTTAAGAAAAATTAAGAACGAAGAAAAAATAAATATCCAATATGTGAATAACTTATTATTAGCAATTCTTTACAGGCTTAGATTCCGTAATTAATTTTTTTTGGTTTCTCTCGGGAAAACAACTCGCTTAAGGAGGGTGCGCACCCCACTCGAAGAAAAATTTTGTTTTTTTTCGGGGGAGAAACCGAAAACTTCAATAACTCAGGAATAATTTGAGATATCGTAAAACTAAAATCAGTTGTAGGGTCCTTAGGTACTCCCTATTAGTTTCCGTGGATATTGGGGGGTTCCTGGGATAAGTTTCAAAATTTCCGGAAAAAAATCCTAAGTTTTCCCCTTTGCGTAAGGTGGTGAAACAAAAAACCGTTCCCTTTATTATGGGTTTGTGCCGAAAAGTTAAATTGATTGTCCCCTTTAGTTTTTTTTCCAACAGAAAAAAAACGGAATTTAGAGGTCATAACTAATTGATAATTGATAGATTGTAATTGCATTTACGCATGACTTTTTTTTTCTTCGAATTTTTAAAATTCACCAGGTAACGTTCCCTTAAGTGCTATTTTATTATGCGTTTTGGCACAAAAATTTGATCTTCTTGTTCCCTTTATTAACAAAGAATTTAGGCCGGAAATTTCCCGGTGAAAGATGCCATATTGACAGGCTTATATTTTCAAACCTGTATATTTAAGGTTTTAAGGCCCAGCACTACTTTGTGACCGGGTGCGCACCCAACAAGAAAAAAATTTTTTTCGGGGGAGAAACCGAAAACTTCAACAACTCAGGAATAATTTGAGATATCGTAAAACTAAATTCAGTTGTAGGGCCCTCAGGTACTCCTCATTAGTTTTCGGGGGTATAGGCGGTTCCTGGGATAAGTTTCAAAATTTCCGGAAAAAAACCCTGTGTTTTCCCTCTTTGCGTAAGATGGTGAAAAAAAAAACCTTTCCCTTTTTTATGGGTGTGTGCCGAAAATTTAAATTGATTGTTCCCTTTAGAAAAATTTTTTCCACCAGAGATAAAAAAAAAAACGAATTTAGGCCGTAAACTAGCAAGCCCCCTTACAGTAGGTCATAACTAATTGATAGATTGAAATTGCATTTACGTATGACCAATATTTTTTTTTCTTCGAATTTTTAAAATTAACCAGGTAACGTTCCCTTTATTGCGATTTTATTATGCTATTTGGCACAAATTTGATCTTCTTGTTCCCTTTATTAACAAATAATTTAGGCCACAAATTTCCCGGTGAAAGATGCTCACTATTCTGTGACCGGGTGCGCACCCCACTAGAAGAGAAATTTTGTTTTTTCTCGGAGGAGTAACCGAAAACTTCAATAACTCAGGAATAATTTGAGATATCGTAACGTAATCTTAAAGGTACCCTCCTACGGTTCATTCGGGGCACGAAATAACGTTACTCTCTACTTTTCGGGAGATGGTGCAAAATAAATTTTATGTTCCTTAAGCGAGTTTTTTTTTCCAGAGAGAAACAAAAAAAAAAAATTTACGTAATTTAGGTCTTTAAAGAATTGATAATAACACTGGGTAACAGCCAAAAAATCGTCAGAGGTTTCTCAGCATATTTAGACTAATTTTGGTGTTCTGAAATACTCGTGTACATAGTGACATTTCCTCATTACCATTTATAAGTCGAAGGTCTAAGTCAAAATTTTAAAAAAATTTCAAATTTTTTTTCCGAGGTCGACCTTTTGGAGAGCGATTTTGATTTAGACTTTCGAGTTATAAACGGTTCCGATGAAACGTCACTAAAGGAACTATTAATACGCTCAACGATATTCTACGAGTAAAAAATGGATTCTATACGGGCAAAGTCATATATTTTGGGCAATTACGAAAAGGCACTATATTAAAACGACGTTTCAGAGGGAAATGGGCGTCGTGCAATTTTTTTTTAAATTTTTTTTTTTTAGTTACCTCTAAAATTTTATTTTCGTAGAAAACTGAATTTAATGTAGACTAAACTATACACAAATTATGATATATATATATAGTACACTTGCCCTCGAAATAAAACTCGCTTAAGGAACGAAAATTTTATTTTGCATCATCTTCCGAGAAGTAAAAAGTAACGTTATTTTGTGCCCCGATCGAAGCGTAAGAGGGGACCTTTAAGAAAGAAATGATATTCAGGTATTCGCATATCATATAATTATTTTTTCTTAGTCTTAATAATTAATTTTAATCACATGAGGAAAATTGATTATTAAGACTAAGAAAAAACAATTATATGAAATGCGAATACCTGAATATCATTTCTTTCTTAAGGGTCCCCTCTTACGCTTCGATCGGGGCACAAAATAACGTAACTTTTTTACTTCTTGGGAGATGATGCAAAATAAAATTTTTGTTCCTTAAGCGAGTTTTTATTCGAGGGGCAAAATGTAGCTATATATATATAATTTTTTATAGTTTAGTCTCCATTAAATTCAGTTTTCTACGAAAATAATTTTTAGAGGTAACTAAATAAAAAAAAAATCACACGACGCCCATTTCCCTCTGAAACGTCGTTGTAATATTGTGACTTTTCGTAATTGCCCAAAATATATGACCTTACCCGTTTAGAATCCATTTTTTACTCGTAGAATATCGTTGAGCGTATTAATCGTTCCTTTAGCGACGTTTCATCGGAACCGTTTATAACTCGAAAGTCTAAATCAAAATCGCTCTCCAAAAGGTCGACCTCGGAAAAAAATTTTGAAATTTTTTTAAAATTTTGACTAAGACCTTCGACCTGTCCAATAATCACCTTGGTTTTGCTCTATCAGGTCAACTTTTTGAGATACAGCCATAGGCCTATCTGAGGAGCTATACATATGATAATTATCATATGTATAGCTCGTCAGGTAGGCCACCAAAATTAGTCTAAATATGCTGAGGTTTTGAGTTTAATCCTATATTTCTGGAAGAATATAGCGAATTATTCATATGTAAATGGTTGCTTCTGATGTGTTTCTGTTTCAAAATGACTAATTGACCTTTTTTCTTTCTTTTCAGAGTATTGATATGGCTTCAGCGCGACGGTCATGCAGGAATAATCCTGACGTTTTCTGATACATCTGCGGAGAATACACGCTGGCAATGCACAGGAAGGCATCACAAGCTTTGTGAAGCGCGCCTACCAGGCTTACTTTCAAGTGGCTCAAACGGAAGAGCGACGGAGTCGCATGGCAAGGTCGAGGGTTCGAATCCTAGTTCGGATCCTAGGTAGAAATTACCTAGAGAAGTTCCCCTCCTTGAATAGGGCTATGCCCGTGAGGTGTGATCTTTTAATAAAAAAAAAGGTGGGTGACCTAGATAAGTCCTGGGCACCGCACACGGTGTTCAAGACGTGCGTGGAATATCTCCGGCGCTGGACGAAGGGCACGAAAACTTCACTGAAGTTTGGGATTCCGATGGTTTGGAGGGAGCCGTCTGACCATGAATCGGATTGTTACTTCTGCGCCATCGATACTACTGGCGTCAACCGGAAGAATCGGAGAAGCCTCCAGTACTCCGACCTTCCATCTGCCCGCCGTCCAGTTGCTCACTGCGAAGAACTTCCTGTACCAGCGTGCAGAGAGCTGAGGCGCCCATTTCCTATAGGCTTTGAGCTATTATTTGAGCACACTAAATTAATTGTATCTTACACGATTTATTTTTGAATTAAAAGGCTTAGTAATTATTACGGAGTCTAGGACATCGCGAAGACCCATAAGGTTAAACGTTTCGTGACGAAGTAATAGATCAAAGCTGCGGTCGCCTGCGTCGATCAGTTTTCGAATTGGCTTTAAATAATCTTACTATTATATTTTTTTTAATTTAATATTTTTTTTACTTTACTCTCCCATAAAATACCGTTTTCTTTAACAAAATATTTTCTAATGGTGACTAAATTAAAACAATATAAAAATAGTAATAATTTTTTTTCAATAATTGCCATACACGACACCCATTTCACTCGAAAACGTCATTGTTAAATAATCTCGAGAGACTGAAAACGGATGCTAGGTGCTTAGACGCCCCCTCGTTACTTTCCGGGGGTGTCTGGTTGGCATGAAATAACGTTACTTTGTACTTTTAGGGAGATTGAGCAAAATAAAATTTTCGTTCCCTAAGCGAGTTATTTTCTAACGAAACCAAAAAAAAATTTTTACCGAGTCTAGGACTTCGTGAAGCCCCGTAAGTTTAAGCGTGTCGTAACGAAGTATTAGATCGAAACTGCTGTTGACTATCGCGAACCGTCGATCAGTTTTCGAAACGGCTTCAGTAATCTTATTATTATACTTATTATTATATTATTATAGGAAGTAGATACTCTACGTAGAAAAACACGCCAATAGGAAAAAAGTGATAAAAATTCAAAATCTTAGGAGAAACAACTAACTAACCCCCATCGTTTAAGAAGCGAGGGTATAGGTGTGCGGAATGGATGCGCGGTTAATAGCGTGGAGATAGGGGTGTTAAGCATGAAAATTTCGCCCGTTGTTGCGACTAAGTACCTTAAGAGCATCGTTAAAAGTAGGGTTGAAAATTTTGGCGTTTTTTTCATCGATTCGCTAAAAAAAGGTAGAAAAATAACGCATATTCACTAATGGGGGGGAAAGAAGGGGAAGGTATATAAGGGGGAGAGAAAAATAATGAAGCGCCGTTCTTTAATAAGGGGGAAAAAACGGACCCACCCTAAAAAAAACGCGTAAAATTTTAACCCTACTTTTGCCCATTGGTAGATCCACTGATTAATATTTAAAACGCGTTCTTAAAATGCGCGACTTTTTTGTCCATCGAAAATTGCCAATAGGAAGAAAGTGATAAAAAATTCGAAATCTTAGGAGAAAAACAAACTAACCCTCGTAGGTTAAGAAGCGAGGGTATGGTTTGCGGAATGAACGCGAGGTTAATAGCGTGGAGATAATAGTGTAGAGCGCTAAGAAAATTTAAGTACAAAGGAAAAAAAATTATACAATATGTCAATACCTAAATATCAATTTTTTTTAGACTTATATTCCATAAGTATTTTTTTTGGCTTCCCTCGAAAAAAACTCGCTTAAGGAACGGAAAATGTATTTTGCACCATCTCCAGAGAAGTAAAACGTAACGTTATTTCGTGCCCGATCGAAGCGCGAGAGGGTATCCTTTAGATTTTTTTACGTTAGTTTTTAAAGTGTACTTTATATATATATATATATATATATATATATATATATATATATATATATATATATATATCCCTATAATATATATATATATATATATATATATAAATAAAATATATATATATATATATATATATAATATGATATTATATATATATATACATATATTATTTATATATATATATATTTTTATATATATGTAAACATATGAACATATTATATATATATATATATATATATATATATATATATATATATATATATATATATATATATATATATATTATATATATATTATATATATATTATATATAAAATATATATATATCCTCTATCTTTTTCACAATATAATATATAAAATTATAATTAAACTACCAGCATCCCGAAAAGTTCAGGCATGAGCTAGAAAACTATAACATATACACGAAAATAAATATTTTATTAATCAGGAGACATTTTTACCGCAGAAATTAAAAAAAAAAATTAATTTATTCTAATATTTATTAATAACTCCATATTAATATTAGTAAAAAGTGCAGGCTCTGATTGACTTAAAAGACCTTGAAAGCTGCAGTCTCGAGAGAAAAGTTGCCAAATGTCGCTTTATAATATAATTGGAGAAAATATTATTTTTTTCTTTTTATATCCTTCTTAGGGGGTTCGAGCCGACGGAGGGACAGAGGGGGGGACGAAGTCCCCCCCGTCGTCCCCCGGTAGGCCGAGAAACCCCGACTCTCTCTTATCGTTCTTGTTTACCCGTGGGATATTCTTTAGTGAAAAAAGAAAAAAATTCAACATTTGGCAACTTTCCGTCTCACTCGGGAGTAAGCCGCATCTTCGATTTATCAAAAAACTGTAAATTTTCATCAATTTTAACTGGACCAATTTTTTTAAAAAGCGTTATTTTTTTTATTTTTTTTAATTTCTGCGGTAAAAATGTCTCCTGATTAATAAAATGATATTTATTTTCGTGTACCTGTTATAGTTTTTTAGTTACATGCCTGGCCTTTTCGGGATGCTGACCATTAATAGATATATATAATAGATATATATATATAGATAAAATTTATATATATATATATATATATATATATATATATATATATATATATATATATATATATATATATATATATATATATATATATATATATAATTTTTTTATATTATATATATATATTTTTATATATATATATATAATATTATTTTTATATTTTATATTATATATATATATATATTATTTAAAAATATATCAAAAATATAATATATCAGATATATAATAAATATATAAATATACTATATATATATATATTCCATATATATATATAATATTATATATATATAATATATATACTACTATATATATAATATATATATATATACTACTATATTATATTATATATATATATTATATATATATATAGATATTTAAATCACGTTTTGCTTAGTAATCAAAACAATTTTTAAATTCTATTTATTTTTCATACTAATTTGTCGATTAAGCCAAAAAAATAATTTAACTCAAATATTTTTTTAATTTAAATTATTTTTGCTTATTAAGCAAAGCGAATCAACGTGATGTCATAATTTTTCGCCTACAAAAGAAACGGCCCCAACTAGAAGAACTTCATAGTTAAAGAAGACGTGAAAGAAAGTGTTCCTTAAGCGAGTAAGCTATATTTGATTAAATAAAATTATTTTCGTGTTTTTAAAAATATATTTTGCTTGATAATAAAAAAAATTGATATTTAATATATATAGCATTTAATTTGTCGCGTGAGCGATTTTTGATTAAATAAAATTATTTTCGTTTTTGTTAAAATACTTTTTGCTTGATAAACGAAAAAAATCAATATTTAATATATTTATGTAAATAATACGTGTATATCTGAATATCGATCAATTCCTTATTATATTATTTTTTTTTTATAAATTAGACTCCCTAAAAAAACAATTTTCTATGATAAAGAAATTGTATAAGTAATTGAAGTAAAATATTTTCTTAAAAACAGAAAAACAAAAAAAATAAAAAATACGTTAGGCTGTCTTTTGGTATGATCATAATTAATTATTAGGACCTGAATATCAACTCTTTATAGACTTGGATTCCGTAATATCTTTTGGTTGTTTCCCTCGAAAAAAAATTCGCTTGGGTAACGAAAAAATTTATTTTGCATTCATCTCCCGAGATAGAATATAGGTAACGGTATATTTCGTGCCCGAACGAAGCGTAGGGGGGCTCTTATATTTTTGTGACGTAATTCTTAACGTGAATATTATATTATACTTTTAATTTAATTTAATTATTATATATATATATATATATATATATATATATTATATATATATATATTATATTAATTATATATAATATATATATATATATATTTATATGTTATATATTATATATATAATATACTTATATATTTATATATATATAATATATATTATATATTATATATAACATATATATAAAATTATATATATATTATATATATATATATATATATATATATATATATATATATATATATATATTATAATATATATTATATTATATTAATATACTATATATATATATATATATTAATAAATATATAATATATATATATATATATATATATATATATATATATATATATATATATATATATATATATATATAGTACACTTTAAAAAATAACGTAAAAAAATCTAAAGGATACCCTCTTACGCTTCGATCGGGCACGAAATAACGTTACTTTTTACTTCTCGGGAGATGGTGCAAAATACATTTTCCGTTCCTTAAGCGAGTAAGCGATATTTGATTAAATAAAATTATTTTCGTGTTTTAAACATA
>JABUQX010001733.1:0-10000 GCA_015478945.1 Trachelipus rathkii | reverse complement strand
GCCTGTTCAATTATTATATTAGAATATCTACAACTCGGTATAAATATTCTCAATCTAAAATTTCTTAATTAGTATTAGAGAAAAGGAACTAAGATAATGAATCAAATTATACTGAGTAGCCATAAATATAAAAATAACGCAAATATTAAATCGCACTTAATAGGTAAACATAGATCCTTGTAAATTTTAAAAAATGCGTAAGAATAAAAAACAATATATGCGTATCATATCAGTTAAATTAGCAATTTCAATCTGTAGTCATATATTAGACCTACTATTAATAAACAGCTTATAGTAAGTGAGTATTAGTACGGCCTCATATAATTCGATGAGTTATTTATTTTAATATCTTTGTAGAAAAAATTATCTAAGGAACATCAATTTAAATTTTGCAAAAGCACATAATAAAAGGAACGGTTTTCGTTCCATCACCTCACCCAAAGGGGAACACTTAGGGTTTTTCCGAAATTTTTAAACTTGTCCCAGGAACCCCCCGTACCCCCTTAAACTGAGGAGTACCTAAAGACCCTACGACTGATTTTAGGTTTACGATATCTCAAATTATTCCTGAGTGTTTCGCCATGTTTAGATTTTTGATTTCTTTAGCACCAAATTGGCCATTTTTCTCAATTTATTTATTTCAATTTTTCAAAAAAAGTTACAAATTACCATTTTAGAGGAAAATATCGTCCAGGTACGGAATAAGGGCTGCAAGGCATACAGTTTTAATAATAAAACATGGCAGCATGCATCTTTCGTTAAAAAAGAGAGAAATCGACCGAATGAGAATGAGTTAGACTTAGCCGAAGCCGAGAAGTCGATAGTTGTAACTCATTCTCATTCAATTTGGCTTCCTGGGTTTAATTAGTGAATCGACCGAACGAGAATGAGATAGACTTAGCAGAAGCTCCGGAAATTTTGAAACTTGTCCCAGGAACCCCCCGTACCCCCTTAAACTTATGAGGAGTACCTAAGGACCCTACGACTGATTTTAGTTTTACGATATCTCAAATTATTCCTGGGTTATTGCCACGTGTTGCCGCCACGTTTATATTGTGGTTTCTAAGTTCATTTTGTCGATGTTGGTCTGTTTCGATAAAAAACGATCGAATTTTTAGGAAAAGAAAAAAAGTAAAGATCGAACTTCGCGAAAAAACTGAATTTTAACGAGAACTGACCCCCTTCCAGAACCGCGCACGCTCCAGAACTGCACGTTCAAGAACCGCGCGCCCTCCAGAACCACGCGCCCTCCAGAACCACGCGCCCTCCAGAACCGCACCTTCCAGAACCACGCACGCTCCAGAACCGCATGTTCTAGAACCGCGCAATCTCCAGAACCACGCACCCTCCAGAACCACGCACGCTCCAGAACCGCACGTTCTAGAACCGCGCTCCCTCCAGAACCGCGCACCCTCCAGAACCGTTCACGTTCCCCGTCTCCACTATTATCCGCATAAATGGACGTTTTAAATTTGTGGTTTCTAAGTTCATTTTGTCGATGTTGGTCTGTTTCGATAAAAATCGATCGAATTTTTAGGAAAAGAAAAAAAATAAAGATCGAACCTCGCGAAAAAACTGAATTTTAACGAGAACCGCGCACCCTCCAGAACCGCGCACCCTCCAGAACCGCGCACCCTCCAGAACCGCACCTTCCAGAACCACGCACGCTCCAGAACCGCATGTTCTAGAACCGCGCAATCTCCAGAACCACGCACCCTCCAGAACCACGCACGCTCCAGAACCGCACGTTCTAGAACCGCGCTCCCTCCAGAACCGCGCACCCTCCAGAACCGTTCACGTTCCCCGTCTCCACTATTATCCGCATAAATGGACGTTTTAAATTTGTGGTTTCTAAGTTCATTTTGTCGATGTTGGTCTGTTTCGATAAAAATCGATCGAATTTTTAGGAAAAGAAAAAAAGTAAAGATCGAACCTCGCGAAAAAACTGAATTTTAACGAGAACCGCGCACCCTCCAGAACCGCGCACCCTCCAGAACCGCGCACCCTCCAGAACCGCGCACCCTCCAGAACCGCACCTTCCAGAACCACGCACGCTCCAGAACCGCATGTTCTAGAACCGCGCAATCTCCAGAACCACGCACCCTCCAGAACCACGCACGCTCCAGAACCGCACGTTCTAGAACCGCGCTCCCTCCAGAACCGCGCACCCTCCAGAACCGTTCACGTTCCCCGTCTCCACTATTATCCGCATAAATGGACGTTTTAAACTTGTGGTTTCTAGTTCCCCGTCTCCACTATTATCCGCATAAATGGACGTTTTAAATTTGTGGTTTCTAAGTTCATTTTGTCGATGTTGGTCTGTTTCGATAAAAATCGATCGAATTTTTAGGAAAAGAAAAAAAGTAAAGATCGAACCTCGCGAAAAAACTGAATTTTAACGAGAACCGCGCACCCTCCAGAACCGCGCACCCTCCAGAACCGCGCACCCTCCAGAACTGCACGTTCAAGAACCGCGCGCCCTCCAGAACCACTCGCCCTCCAGAACCACGCGCCCTCCAGAACCGCGCACCCTCTAGAACTGCTCACGTTCCCCGTCTCCACTATTATCCGCATAAATAGACGTTTTAAATTTGTGGTTTCTAAGTTGATTTTGTCGATGTTGGTCTGTTTCGATAAAAATCGATCGAATTTTTAGGAAAAGAGAAAAGTGAAGATCGAACCTCGCGAAAAAACTGAATTTTAACGAGAACTGACCCTCTTCCAGAACCGCGCACCCTCCAGAACCGCGCGCCCTCCAGAACCAAGCGCCCTCCAGAACCGCGCGCCCTCCAGAACCGCTCACGTTCCCCGTCTCCACTATTATCCGCATATGCGACGTTTTAAATTTGTGGTTTCTAAGTTCATTTTTCTTCTTCTTTTCCTATTATTAATTTTAAAGTTTACGCTCCGATCTTCGCACGAACTATTGTTACTCTTTGCTTCTCGCTTTGGCTTGCTCGTAACGGAGCAAGGCTTTTCTATTGAGCGAAAACTAACCCTCGTTCATATCCGGGCATTGTCCAGATCCGCGCTCGTTCCCCCGTTTCACGTCGACACGTTCCCCGTCAATAACACCAAGCTCTGAACGGAAGGTTGCTTAGGCCTTATGTGTTAAGACCAATTTCGTAAATAATAATATATTTTAAAAATCTTCTTTAATTGCTATACCTTTCGAGAGTTTTTTAGAAAATCTTTTTTAATCATTATGGCTTGTAATACACCCCGCACGGACCCTAAAATACAAGAAACTCTCAGTACGATTCAAAGTACCGTGAGAGAGTTTCAATACACGGTGAACATGAAAGAAAATAATTTGAAGGAAAATTTTAAAACCCTCATCTGTTTATCTCCATCTTTAGTTGAAAGAAATTCAATTTCGAGTATAAATGAAATAAACAACTTGGATATAGCCCGATGGTTATTTTTTAGTGAAAGGGCCATGAGAAATTTTATTGAACGTAACAAAATTTCAATTTTACATTTAACGTTGGTACATTTTAAAAACCAAAATAGCAAATATGAAAATCAAAAATAGAATGATTAAACGAGAAACACCAAGTCGACATTTTTCGTAAGAATTATACGGGGGGGGGATAATACCGAAATTTTTAGGTCATTTTCAGATGATATTTACGAACAGTATAATCATAATTAATACGCCTAACGTTGATCGTTCGAGGTCGTTTTTATGGTAATCGAAAACGTCATATATATATATTAGTGACGCTCGTAGAGGAAACCCGGCTCGATGATCCCCTCCGAGGACCGTCTAGGAAATTACGAAACGTCACTATCGTATTTTTTGAGGAAAAAAACGAAAAGTTCACAGATAAAGTCATGATGAAAATTAGGAAAATTAGGAAAAATTAAGAACATAAAAAAAATAAACAATTAATGATATGTGAATACCTGAAATATCAATTCCTAATATAAATATTCGACGTTAAAGGAATCTTAAAGGTCCCCAACTTACCGCTTCGATCGTGGGCAACAAAAATAAACGTAACTTTTGTACTTCTCGCGGAGATTGTTGCCAAAATAAATTTTCGTTCCTTAAGCGAGTTTTTTTTCGAGGGCGAGTGTGCTTTATATATATTATTATTATTTTTTTAATTTAGTCTCCCTTAAATTCAGTTTTCTATGAAAAAATAATCTTTAGCAGGTAACTAAACAATTAAATTAATTATAAAAACTAAGCAACGACCCCCATTTCCTATAGGCTTTGAGCGATTTTTTATTACACTTTAAAAATTAACGTAAAAAAAATAATTAAAGGTACCCTCCTACGGTTCACTCGGGGCACGAAATAACGTTACTCTCTACTTTTCGGGAGATGGTGAAAAATAAATTTTTTGTTCCTTAAGCGAGTTTTTTTCCCGAGAGAAACCAAAAAAAAAAAAATAATTACGGAATCTAAGCCTGTAAATAATTGCTAATAATAAGTTATTCACATATTGGATTTTTTTTTTTCTTCGTTCTTAATTTTTCTTAAATTCTTAATTATTTATCATGATCTATACTATATTTATTTACATTAATTATTTTTTATAGTTTAGTCTCCCTTAAATTCCATTTTCTTCGATAAATAATTTTTAGAGGTAACTAAATTAAAAAAAAATAATAAAAATATTGCACGACGCCCATTTACCTCGGAAACGTTCTCGTCATATAGTGACGTTTCGTAAAAGCCCAAAATAAATCACTCTACGCGATTAGAATCCATTTTTTACGCTTAGAACGTCGTTAAGCGTAATAATAGTTCCAATGGTGACGTTTCATCGGAACCGTTTATAACTCAAAAGGTCTAAATCAAAATCGATCTCCAAAAAGAGTTTCATGAAAATTGAAATTTTTTTTTTTGAAATTTTTAAAAAAGTATACCTTCGACCTATAAACGGTACAGAATAAAACGGCACTATAATAATATTAATACGCTGTAAACGAAGTTCCATCCCTGAATATTGCCGTTTGATCGCTCGAGGTCGTTTTTATGGTAATCGAGAAACGTCATTATATTATAGTGACGCCGTAGAGGAAACCCGGCCTCAATTGAACCCCTACGAGGATCGTCTCGGTAATTACGAAACGTCACTATCGTATTTTGAGGAAAAAAAAACGAAAGGTTCACGGATAAAGTTATGATGAAAATTAGGAAAAATAAGAACAGAACATTAGAAAAATAAAACAATTAAGGTGATAGTGAATACCTGAAACTTTTTACTTCTCGGGAGATGTGTTACAAAATAAATTTTTCGTTCCTTAAGCTAGTTTTTTTTCGAGGGCGAGTGTGCTTTATATATATTCATTATTATTTTTTTAATTTAGTCTCCCTTAAAATTCAGTTTTCTATGAAAAATAATTTTAGAGGTAACTAAACAAAAATTAATTATAAAAACTACGCACGACCCCCATTTCCTATAGGCTTTGAGCGATTTTTTGCTACACTTTAAAAATTAACGTAAAAAATATATTAAAGGTACCCTCCTACGGTTCACTCGGGGCACGAAATAACGTTACTCTCTACTTTTTCGGTGGAGATTGGTGAAAAATAAATTTTTTGTTTCCTTAAGCGAGTTTTATTCCGAGGGAGGAAACCAAAAAAAAATTAATTACGGAATCTAAGCCTGTAAAGAATTGCTAATAATAAGCTATTCACATATTGGATATTTATTTTTTCTTGCGTCTTAATTTTTACTTTAAATTCTTAATTAATTTACATGATCTATACTAATTTATCTTACGATTAGATTATTTTTTATATTAGGTCTCCCTTCAAAATTCCATTATTCTTCGATAAATAACTTTTAGAGGTAACTAAATTAAAAAATAATAAAAATATTGCACGACGCCATTTTACTCGGAAAACGTTCTGTCATATAGTGACGTTTCGTAAAAACCCAAAATAAATCACTCTACACGATAGAATCCATTTTTTACGCTTAGAACGTCGTTAAGCGTAAAATAATCAGTTCCAATAGTGACGTTTCATCGGAACCGTTATAACTCAAAAGGTCTAAATCAAAATCCATCACCAAGAGGTCCGAGCTCTGGCAAAAGTGAAATTTTTTTTTGAAATTTAACTTATACCTTCGACCATAAACGCGTACAGCAATAAAACGCGACTATAATAATAATTATTACGCTTAACGAAAGTTCATCCCTGAAAATATTTCCGTTTAATCGTTCGAGGTCGTTTTTATGGTAATCGAGAAACGTCATTATATTATAGTGACGCCGTAGAGGAAACCCGGCCTCGATTGAACCCCTACGAGGATCGTCTCGGTAATTACGAAACGTCACTATCGTATTTTGAAGAAAAAAACGAAAAGTTCACAGATAAAGTCATGATGAAAATTAGGAAAAATTAAGACAGAACATAGAAAAAAATAACAATTAATGATATGTGAATACCTGAATATCAATTCTTAATATAAATATCGAAGTAAAGAAATCTTAAAGGTTCCCCACTTACGCTTCAATCGGGCCACAAAATGACATAACCCGAAAATCCCCGGGAGATGTTGTGGCGTCCGCTATTCCGAACCTTAAGCGAATTCTTTTTCGGGAAAAACCAGTTGTGGCTTATAAATGTTTTATTATTATTTTTTTTAATTTCAGTCTCCCTTAAATTCAGTTTCTACTTGAAAAATAATTTTTAGTAGCTAAACTAAACAAACAATTAATAAAAAAACGACGCACGACCCCATTTCTATAGCTTTGAGCGATTTTTATTACACGTTAAAACAAATTAACGTAATAAAAAATAAATTAAATAGGTTACCCCTCCTACGGTTCCTCGGGGCACGAAAAAACGTTACTCTCTACTTTTCTCGGGAGATGGTTGAAGAAATAATTTTATGTTCCTTAGACGGATGTTTTTTTCCGAAGAGAAACCAAGAAAAAAAAAAAATACATTACGGAATATCTAAGCCTTGTAAATAATGCTAATAATAAGTTATTCACATATTGGAATATTTATTTTTTCTTCGTTCTTAATTTTTTTTTTAAAATTCTTAATTATTTATCATGATCTATACTAATTTTATTTACATAATTATTTTTATAGTTTAGTCTCCCTTAAATTCCGGATTTTCTCGTAAATAATTTTAGAGGTATACTAAATTAAGAAAAAAATAATAACAAAATTATTGCTACGACGCCCATTTACCATCTTAAGACGTATTTCTCTTCATATATCTCGATTAGCACTGTACCCCTATCTGTTTTCGTATGCACTACAGCTCTCGAAGCTAATACAGCGATTCAGTACTGATCTACGCACGGCGCCGGACCCACTTTAAGAATCGTCCATTCTGTTGTTAAGCGGCTATACACCGAGCCTCAGAATAGTATACGATAATGTTAAGCGTCTTACTCACGAATTCGATAGTTGTTCCAATTAGTCGACGTCTACTCTATCATTCGGGCTACCATCAGCGGCATCGTTTATAAACTCACAGAACTCACGCGATCTCACTAATCACACGAAATGTCGGATCTCCTTCCAACAAAGTCGACTCGGAATCAAATTGAATAATTTCTTTTGAGTAAATTGTAACCTCACTATACCTCGAATCCTTATTAAAACGGCTACCAGAAACTAAAACGGCACATAAATAATAATTAATACGCTTAACGATAGTTCATCCGGCATGGTACAATATTGCCGTTTGATCTGCTCCTGAGGTCTGTTCTTATGGTTGTAAATTGAGAAACGCTCATCAACTGAATATTATAGTGAATGCGTGGAACGATGACGGCGGGTATGCGTGAGGATGCATCTCGCCGCTCTACATGTGACAACCCCTACGAGGATACCGACCGGTGCTCCAGGGTAGATTATCCGCAAAAGTACACGGATATTCAGTATTTTTGAGAGAACAAAACGAACAAAAGTTCACGGATAAAGGTCATTGAGTAAAAGATTCAGGAATAAACCATTTACAGTGAAACAGAAACCATAGAAAACAAGTAAACAAATACTCGAGTATGTGAAGTACCTGAAACCTCTGCTTTTACCTTCTCGGAGATGTTATACAATAATATAAATTTATTTTCGTTCCTTAAGCTATCGTCTTTTATCCGTCCGAGGTGCCTGCGAGGTGCTTTATAATATATTGATTATTATTTTTTAAATTTAGTCTCCCTTAAATTCAGTTTTTTATGAAAAATAAATTTTTAGAGGAAACTAAACAAAAATAATTATAAAAACTACGCACGACCCCATTTCCTATGCTTTGAGCGTTTTTTTGCCACACTTTAAAAATTAACGTTAAAAAATAATTAAAGGTACCCTCCTACAGTTCACTCGGGGGGCACGAAATAAAGTTACTCTCTACTTTTCGGGAGATGGTGAAAAATAAATTTTTTTTGTTCCTTAAGCGAGATTTTTTCCCGAGAGAAACAAAAAAAAAAAAAAAATAATTTACGCGAATCTAAGCCTTAAATAATGCTAATAATAATCTATTCACATATTGGAATTTATTTTTCTTCGTTCTATAATTTCTTAATATTTCTTAATTATTTATCATGATCTATACTATATTTATTTACAGTTATTATTTTTTATAGTTTAGTCTCCCTTAAATCTCCATTTTCTTCGAAATAATTTTTAGAAGTAACTAAATTAAAAAATAATAAAAATATTGCACGACGCCCATTTACCAGTCGGAAACGTTCTCGTCATATAGTGACGTTCGTAAAAGCCCTAAAATAAATCTCACCTCCTACCTACGATTAGAATCCATTTTCTTTACGCTTTAGAACGCGTTAAGCGTAATCAATAGTTTCCAATAGTGACGTTTCATCGAACGTTTATAACTCAAAAGGTCTAAATCAAAACCGCTCTCCAAAAGTCGACCTCGGGCGAAAAATTGGAAATTTTTTTTTTTGAAGAAAATTTTAACTATACCTTCGACCTATAAACGGTACAGAATAAACGGCACTATAATAATAATTATTACGCTTAACGATATAGATGTATCCCTGAAAATATTTCCGTAAGTTTGATCGATTCCTTGACATGGTCGGTATTCTATAGCTCGGTAATCGAGAAACCGTCATCTTACTATTCACTCAGTGACGCCGACTAGAGGAAACCCGGCCTCGATTGCAACCCACGAGGATCACGTGCTCGAGGGTGAATGTCACGAAACGTCACATAGTCGTATTGTGGAACGATAGCAAAATAGAAGTAAAGTTCACAGATATAAGGTCTATGATTGAAAATTAGGAAAATATTAAGAACAGAACATAGAAAAAATAAACAATTAATGATATGTGAAATACGTGAATATCAATTCTTAATATAAATATCGACGTAAAGAAATCCTTAAAGGTCCCCACTTACGTTTAGATCGGGGCCACAAAATAACGTAACTTTTTACTTCTCGGTGAGATGTTGCAAATAAATTTGTTCGTTCCTTAAAGCGAGTTTTCTTTTTCTCGGGCGCGAGTGTGCTGCTTACTATCTATACTATGTATATATAAGTATGCCAAAAAACGTCCCTTCACGACCTTTTCTATCATCACTTCTTTATCGGCCGCTTTCTGCCTGTGTCTCAAATATCCACTGTCGAACGTAGCGGAGCGCACATCGCAGATGGAGTGAGCCCCAACGGCCCCAATTATTGGCCCTTCTTACAGTTGCCTAATCTATCGGGGTTAAAAAAGCATCCATCAGGTCGCTGGCCATAATTATTCTCACTATTCATATCGACAGGGCTAGTGTCTAGCGGCGACTAAAAACCACGGCGAACGACTAGCAGCGCCAGCTGAGCGCAAGGAGCGCACCTCCACCGAGCATCCATCACTTTGCCTCCTTTTTGACCCATTTTTCATCCTGCGCTGATTGTACGCCGGAGACCAAAGGACTCGCAACGGTAGATACTATTGGCTGGAGTCACAAGATGCTCGTGCGCCGAATATGCGATTCTGCCAAGGTTTGGACTCTCACAGACGTGAGAGCTGCAAATAATCTACACTTATTATCACTCCTCAT